>JAKSZP010018846.1:0-74133 GCA_022478985.1 Massospora cicadina | reverse complement strand
AACCATTTGGCAACCAACAGATCAGGCTGATCATCCTCCCAATACTCAAACAAATAATCTAATTCTCAACTTCTTTTTTTTAGTACTAGATGGTCACTCTAATTCTCAACTTCAAGATATTGCAATTACTTGGCTTGGGACGATTATCCCAGTGTCAATTCGATCAATTACTTTATCAAAAGCTTGGCCAAATCCACTCATGCATCATGGCCAATTATTACTGCACCAAAACTTGGATATTGGTCCCATTTATTGGAAACAATATCAAACATTCTGAATAAGAAATCATTTTAGTGACGACCTAAAGATAACGTCTTAAAGTCCCACGGACAAACAGATGAATGTAACATAACCAATTTTCTGCCCTAGGGTGAAAATCATATGTCAATTCTCATAATTGGCATGATAGCACTTGCACATGAACCACCTGAAAGGGAGTACTTAGTGCTATTGAGAGAGGCCTGCCAACATGCTGATTATGGGTATGTCATCTACTTCAATTGACTCAGGAATTTTACAAAAGATGTATTTTGTCAGCAGTATGACGAAACTCAAATCAAAGGGATCCTAGGACAAACTTGTATGTCCTTATTGCGATTTTTATCCCTGAAATTCTCCCAGTTTTGAGAGTAATTTTCAATCAATAAACATAGCAATAGGTCTCAGTCATATCAGTTCAAGGGCCTAACTGAGGTGGAAAATAATCTGTTGAAATTACATGTGCGAATGTGGCCAGGAGATGCCTTAGAGGTTTAAATATGGCACCTGGCTTAATGATTAATTTATTATATAAATATACTCTAATAAAGATTTTTTTACTATCTCTTTCCTAGATTTTATCAGAATCTTTTCTTTGGAGAAGTGTTGACAAGCTGGATGTGCCAAATCTCCAGCTTATAACTATACCTGCCTAAGAAGAAGTTCCCAATTTATGAGGGAAAATTAAAAGTAAATTTGAAAGAAGAGTGGGGCTACTTAAATACACCTAGTGAGTTTCCAAAATGTGAAAATACCATAAGCCACTGGCAATATCGAGGTTCATATGGCCAAACTTCATCATGATTAAGCATGCAGGATTCAAATATCAAGAAAGTGATCCTCAGATTTTAACTTTCCTGACAAATGTCATGTCATGTATAAGGGATTGAATGTGAGGACCATCTAACACACCTGCTCATTTTGTTAAATGACAGACTATGAAAAACAGAAACAATGCGGTATAAGTATTCATTTTCAGTATTTAAAACCTTTTTAAATTGCTTCATCAGCCAAGATTGATATGAAGTGGGGGGAAGATGATCTTATATCAGCTGTATTTCATGAAAAACAAGAGCATGCACAAGAAAACGGACTTCATAGTTTGAATCACCAATACCAAAATACTTGGAAACAGTTGAAAAATCTCACACAACAACCAATTTTTGTTCCCCTATGTTATCTTTAGCTACTAATCGCCTGTAATCAACTTATACTGATTGTATATGCACTGCTTTCTGAGGCAATCAGATCAAGCGGATCCTCATGCAATCAATCACTCAACAATACCAAAGATAATTGAATCTTAGTATTCAGCATAGAGGGAGGAAACCATATGATTAATTTCCTGACAGTTGTAAAGATTCAAGACAATTGTCAAAAGATTTGAATAAAATTTAACTAATAAGGTCATTCCCGTAAGTCTATATGAACAGATCCTATATATGGATAGAGAGTATTTCCCTCACAGGGTTAGGAAGTGACCCAAGTCCCAATGAAGTCTCTCTCTAGGACCAGTGACCTAACTCATATGGTAGATGAACAGTGGGTTACTGCCTTGGCTTTGTAAGAACCTCTCTCTGCACATTATTTTCTCTTTCAATCTATTGAAAATTATTGAAGGATATGTAGAGAGGTGGTCAAGTTCAGGGCCCTCTAGCAGGACCCTCAGGCTTACCTCAAGTGCAGCTTGGTCACTAATCATATCCAAGAATTATCCACCTCTTCCAAATCTCTATATATACCCAAACTTGTCTAATAATTTGGATCGAGTTTTTATTAGTGATTCAGATTCTGGAAAATCCGCGGATTAAAAAATTCACACTAAAAATTTGTATGATTTACAATATTGATAGGGTAAGTCTCAGCAGAACTGGTGAATTACCCATCCAGCGAAATTTGTTAAAGTTCAGCAGTATTACACTTATTTTCTCCTCAATAAAGTGGATAGGCAGCCAAACTTTTATGAAGCTATCAGAGACTTCTAACACCTTCCTCCCTACTCTATCCCAAGAAGCCTAAGATAACGTTTGAGGTGTCCCAGAAAAGGCTTAGTAAGCATAAATCTCACACTCCCCTTTACCCCCTCTACTATGTAGGCAACTACCCTCCTTGGGATAGGTTGCTGGTTTATTCTTTACCTTTTTTCCCATTAAATTTACTCAATAATTTTTTTAGACTGAGCCCTGCGTCATGGAATCTGGCTCTACGCTGCCTTGCTGATTTTCATCAAATTTTTCCAGCAATGCACTCCACCATGCACAAAATTTTTTTGGAAATTGCTGATCATACATCCCAATCTGTGGATCTGTCATCACTCCTACCGTCCATGATATAATAGATGAAGGTCTTTATGATACTGATTGCCAATCTTCTTTGCGCATAGTGGAGGCTGTTATCAATCTTTTTTTCAAAATTCTATCCGACCCACTTTTTAGGTGCAATCTGCGCCGTTTTGTTCATTATCCATGTCATAATATATAATAAATGATCCAACCTATCTAAACATATTACTAAATTGAAACGATCCTTAGAGGGATTGTCGCCCTTCATGCTTCTCCCACCCTTGGGGTTTCCACAGTAAGACCTGTGCTTGACCTATTGCAGCCTTCTAGCTTGTTATAGGGGAATTTGGTATATTTTTTGAACACATTATCCCTCAACTAATTCTTAGGGAACTCCTCTTAAAAGTCACTGGATCATCTGAGCCTCTGGTATTCTGTACCATCAACTGTGCACAGTCAAACCTATCTCATAATAGACAGTATTCTCCAAATTAGCTGAAGCGCTGACATAATAGACTGGCTAACATCCTTGGTGTTCTCAACAATTCTTTATCGGTGGGTGAGGCATTAATCTACCAAATTACCAAGAATTCCACCTAAATTTAACTTTTAATCCAATTTTTTTTGAAAATGTGTTGTTTCACATTTGAATCCTACTTGTTCATTTCATCAGGCCTTTTCAGTTATTAGGAGGCCACTTTTCACCTTGGCATCTTCTTCTAAAGCCCTTTCACTTTCAGCTTCACCCATGAGGATCAGGATTATTTACCTTTCCTATCACCCTTTTTTTGGAACAAGAAAGGTCATTGTGCATGCGCTTCTGGATACAGGGGCATCTGGCAATTTAATGATCCTCAGAATCTCACAAGCATTAGATTCAGACACTTATGTGACCCTCCAATTTTGGGCGCATCATCTAAAATTATGAAGTGTCATGCTGTGCATCAGCCAGTAAAATTCTTTATGCATGGTTTCTACTTTTGTGATCATTTCTCAGCTGTTCTAGAATTATTATACCCAGGTTTCCTTGGTGTAGGTTAGTGGCGTCAACAACAAGTTGATATCAAGTTGGGGTAGTAACTTCTTTCCTTCACTAATAATGAGCTCAGTGGGGAATTTCCACTAACATGTTACCCTTCACCCAAAACCTCCTAGAGCTCTATCCTACCTCCTGGTCCTATCTCTGAAGATTTTACTGGACTTCCCATCCAGCTTTAAACCATACAAAGAAGTATTTGAAATGAGCCTAGCTACTAGGCTTCCACAACTCAGAATATGATCTAGACTTTCAACTAATAATACATCTTGTCAAGATATATTGCTCATTATACCCTCAAACTGAGAAAAAGGACATAGCTTTAATTAGATGACTAGATGACATGCAGGCAAAAGGTTGGCTTGTAAAGAAGTACTTCCCCTTAGCTTCCACTTTGTCTTCGTTCAGAATGAAGTTGGAACTCTGTGACCATGCGTTGATAATAGACAGATCAATAATATGACCGTTCCAGACCCCTATCCTCTACCAAAAGGACAATAATTAGCTCAATCAAATACAAAGGTGGGTTTTCTCTAATCTTTATTTAGTTATTTTCCTCTAATCAAGTAAGAGTCAAGGATTGACAGTAGTGGCTCACTGCCATACGCACAAAGATGGAAAATTTCAGTTTAATCTGATGCCATTTGAGTTGAAGAACGCTCCAGGAACCTTCCAGCGCCTCATATATGAGTCCTGTGTGATCTGCTATTCACCTGCGCTATTCCTTATATTGATGGCACCTTAATTCAGCACCCACTAATGAGCAACATACCAAAAATCTGGAAGCGGTCTTGGTTGCTATCAATAGGGCTTGGCTCTTTTTAAAGCCATCCAAGTAAGAACCTTTAGTGAGGAGGTGACCTTCTTAGAGAACCTAGTTTTAAAGGATGGGTATGCAGTACCCTCATGCAAGTTAGAAGCCATTCAGTATTGGCCAACCCCAACAACCTAATAACAAAACTAGAGCTTCCTAGGGGTTTTAATTTTCTTAAGGAGTTCTCTCTCACTCTTGCTCAACTAGAAGCTCCCCTGCATTGCTGTCTGGCAAGGACACAACCTTCAAATGGACACCTGAATGCCAGCAAGCGTTTGATTCTATTAAGGAGGTATTCCTTACCACGTGAGTCCTCAGACATGATGACTCTTTTTATCCCTACATTGTGGCTTGTGATGAATCCTCATTTGTCGCAGGTGCTGTGCTCCTTCAAGAGCATGATTGAATTGAACATACTGTTGCGTACTTTTCTCAAAAAACTTTCTGCCACTGAGCAGTCCTGAAAAATATATGACAAGGAGTTGGCGGCTGTGTCTTGTTCACTAACTCACTGACGCTACCTCCTCCAAGGGGCCCAGCATGAGGTTAAAGTGCTCAAGGGCATTAGCCCCTGATGTATTATAGAAAACCCCAGAAGCTTGCCCACCATCATGCCCACACATACAGCGATCCATGCAATTTTAATTCCAATTATGAATTTGTGAAAGGGACTTAGTGTCTTTACAGACATGCTGACTAGAAACCCTGACATGAACCCCATCATAGATGAGGTCCCTGACCTCACTACTATTACCTTTTTCCAAAATCTTGTCGCTGGCTCCCCTTTCTGTCTCCTCTGCAAGTTTGTCACCAGATGCTCCGCTTCTTGATCAAATATTTGCTGCCCAGTTGAACTCCCCATCTGGGATCACACTATATGAGTATCCGGAATTTAAAGCTCATAAGCGGACTCACTATGCCTTCAAGGATAGGGTAGTATTATTTAGAGAGTGAGTTTGGGTCTCTCACATTTATTAAATAGGTGATGTAAGAGCATCATGAGCCCCCAACTGTGGGACATCTTGAGTCCAAAAGTGCGGGAACTAGTTAAAAGGACCTATAACTGTTCAGGTCTCTATGGAGGTTCTTCTTGATTTTCACATTGTGTAAAGTGTGTGTACGATCAAAATCTGATTGATAAGGGAAAAAGGCCTCTTGAACCCATTGCAACAAACAGAGAGCCCCTAGCCTCTGTATTTATAAAATTTAATTTTAGAGTTTCTCACCCCTCAAAAAGTATGATGAGATCATGGTGGCAGTTGGTCTCAAAACCAAGTTTTCACTCTTCATCCCCTAAAACACAAAAATCAATTTTAAAGAGATGTTGACTTTATTTTTGACTAATTTATTCTTATGTTTGGACTCCCTAGGGAGATAGTGACTGAACGTGGACCCCATTTTTACTGCCAAAATCTGAAGTTCCCTCATTGACCTTATAGAAATCAAATCTTACAGGTATACCTCTAATCATCCCCAGTCAGATGGTCAAACTGAAAGGGTGAACCAACCTTGAGCAATATCTACGCTGTTATTCTTATTCAAATTTTAACACATGGGCGTCAGATATCCCCTGGTGCAGTTTTCATATATCTATGCCCCCCATGCTTCCACCAGCCTTTCCCATTTTAAAGCCAATTTTTGTTACAACCCTTCATTGCAAATTGGCACTAGTAACACTTCTACTGTTTCTGCTGTAGAAAAGTGCCTGAATAACATATGTGAAGCCCAAAATCTCATACGTGAGCACCTGACTAAGGCAGTGGATGATTACAAGAAATATTCATACTTAAAACGCCATTAAGCCGTGAGATCAATAAAGGATCACTGGTCATGTTGAACACGCGTCACCTAGACAAGAAGGTTCCTTCTTGTAAACTAGCATGCAAACGCTCTGGCACTTTGAGTGTTGAAGGACTTAAGAAAGGAGCCTCGTATTAAGCTTCTCCTCACTGGAAAAGTCACACCGCGTTTTATGTATCCCTGTTGTCTCTATTCAAGGGTTCTATACCCACGTCTCCTGAAACTATCATAATTGATGACTCCCATGAGTCAGAGGTAAAGAAAATCTTGCAGCCTCCTGTAGATCATGTCACTCATTCTATAACCTGATGACTTGGAAGGGTTATTCTTTTTATAAAAATAGTTGGATGATTGCAAGAGAGTTTGCCAACTGTAAAGAACTTGTGTAAACCTTCTACACAGCTCATTCTAATGTCCCTGTCCCCCCAAAAAGTGGTGGCCCTACTGGCAATTAAGCTCCCTGCAAGGCATAAAAATTAAGCCCTTGCTCATGTCCCAGGAATTGGCATGTATCTGTTCCAAAAGGAAAGGTAAATTAAGTCCAGACGACCAGTCCCTACATCTAGATAGAGAGCAATTCACTCACAGGAATAGAAAGGGACCCAAACTACTAGTAGAGTCTCTCTCTATGATCAGTGACCTAGCTCATTTGGCAGATGAGCGTTGAGTTACTGCCCTAGCGCCACAAGAACCTCTCTCTGCCCCATTCGGACTTCTAATCTGGTAAAAATGATCAAGGGGTGTGCAGAGAGATGGTTCAATTCATGCCCTCTAGTAGGACCTTCAAGCTCACCCAAGTGTGTTCTGGTCACTAATCATATTCAATAAATAACCCCATCTCCCCTAAATCCCCTTATATGCCTAAACTCTCCTAAAAAAGTCAGAAAGAATTTTATTGTTGGGTCAGATCATGGATTGTTCCTGCGGATCACATAATTCACAATGAAAATTTATATGATTTGAAATATTAATAGGTCAAGTCTCAGCAGAACTTGTGAATTACCCATCTGGTGGATTTTGTTCAAGTTCAGCAGTATTCAGATTAAATTTCTCCTCAATAAAGTGGTTAGGCAGCCAAAACTTTTATAAAGCTATCTGATACTTCTAATACCTTCCTCCCAACTCTATCACATGAAGCCTAGGATGACGCCTAGAGTGTCCAGAAAAAGGTATAGTCAATGCAAATTCCAGGCTCCCCTTTACACCCTACACTCTATAGGCAACCAACTTCTTTAGGTATGTTGCTGGTTTATTCTTTAGCTTTCTTCCCTTTAAACTTACTTTATAATTTTTGATTGAGACCTGTGTCATGGAATCCGCCTCCATGCCTCCTTGCTGATTTTCATTGAGATTCTACATCAATTCATTCTGCTATGCACAAACTAATTTTAAGAGTTGCTGAGAAGATGTCCCGATATGTTATTCCAGTGTCCCTCCATGCACTCCATGAGATAGTGGAAGACTACCTCCACAATAATGCTTTCTGATTAGTTTCACACATCGTGGAGGCTTTAATTCACCTTTTTTGAACTCATTCCACCCCGTTTTTGGGCACAATCCACGCCATTTTGTTGCAATCTATGTCACAATATATAATAAAATGATCCGCCCAATTTAAACATATTACTAAACAGGTGCGATTCTTGGAGGAGTTGTCGCCCTCCATGCCTCTCCCACCCTTGGGGTTTCCTCAAAAAGACCCGCGTTTGCCTCTAAGGCAGCCATTTGACTTGTTTCAGGGGCCCTTAGTAATTTTTTGAATAGATTATCCCTTAATTAATCCGTAGGGAACCCCTCTTAAAGATAACTGGAGCAGCTAATCCTCTAGCATTGTGTACCATCAACTGGGCACTGTTAAACCACCTTGCAAAATAAATAGTCCTTTACAATCTAGCTGAAGCCTGACATTTGAAATGGGACAAAAAGAAATTGTTTAACCTGATCTAAGTACATAACTAAAAATTTCTATAATATATAGGATCTATCATCTAATTAAGTGTATAAAACATATATGGACACCATATCTGAGTAAACTACCAAGGATTCTAAGCAAAGAAATACACTGTAACCTCAAAGTATTTTTATATAATAAAACAATGACAACTTCAAACTCACTATTAAAATCAAACAGCACTTTTTGTACACTACAAAAGATATCAGAATAATAAAATAACGCATAAAGAAATGGCAACATCTGTCATTTTAGATCGGTGTATCCCCCCTTTAGGTTGGGACCACCTATTGCTAAAAAACATCTGTCATTTTTTACTTTTTGACTTTAAACCTTATAACATTTGATGTGGAAATACCTTCTAAAGGATTTTTTTATCATGTTAGTATCAAATTACATAATTAAGCATAGAACTATAGAAAATTCATTTTTTGGTCTATATTACTACATGATCCATTTATTAGTCTCTGATTCTAAATTTAAAATACCTTTGCCCTATAGGGATGTATTATATAGAAAACCTAAATATCATCAGTCCTTGTTTAGAATAAACAGCTTAATTGAAAGCTTTTAGATGCCTTCTTGATAGTTTCAAACTCTCAGTCACCAAACTTACTTACCTTTGTTATATTAAAATGTAGTAGATATATAAATCTCATAATTTTTGTCTATCAAATACCTGAGAATACTAATATCAGATATATAGCTTATTTCTAGATATCAAAGTTATAAGTAACAACTTTTAAATATATGTTTGCTTTTTTGTGACTTTACACCCAAGAACATTTCCACTTGTTATATAACAAAATTCAAAAGGAATTTTATTGAGGAGAAGAATATCTCAGTTTGTCTCAGTAGAAGTTATCTTAAAGGAACCACATAATGTGACTTAAAAAAGAAAAAAATAGGAAATTTAGATTAATATAGAAGTTGTTTAATGACCCCTCTTGATATTAATAGATTTTTTGCATCATATTTGAAGTATATTAGTTAAATTTAAACAACTTTTTTTCAATTTGAGATGTGACAAACTGAATATCATATGGTTAGTGAAACAGATTGAATCAATTATATTTTTTTACGCATTAATCAACCCTTGACTGACTTGAAGGGTTTAACAGTTAGTATAAGATTACCTTTCTAGTACAGTGATCCATGAGCATTCTAATATTATGATACAATCATACAATACATATACATTTCACATAAATTAACAATAAACAGATTCTTTATAGAACAGATATAGTTTTTATTTAACTAGGAAAGCAAATAATTTTATCTTATCTTTATTTCTTTGCTCAATCCATTTTAAATGTTTAGAATGTCATATTTTTATAAAACTAAATGAAAATTAATAAGATAGGCTACTTTTATATAATTCTCCTAGTTAATCTATCTAGAAGCAACATTGTTAGGCCTTTCATATGTTAGAAATCAAAAAAAGTTTATAAAATTCTTTGTTTTATCAGTTGTTTTAAATACAATTTACCACAATAATATATATTTTTTGTCTGTGTAGAGAAAGTCATCTTTAAACGCTTAATTAGGATTGTTTCCAGTTATGTTATGAAGTAACAATCCAATCTTTTATCCTTCTTGAGGTTGTATCAAAAATATAACATTATATGTAGACTTAAAAAGAAAAAACCACATGAGACCTTTGCTGATAACCACTTATGAATTTAAGTTAAAAGGGTAAAGTTTGTAGTAATATTTAGTATAAACGTCCTTGCTGTTGTTTAAAAATTTCCAAAGTATTAAAAATCAGAACATGATTACACCTAACTAAAAAGGAAAAAACCTAGTTTGAGGGCAGAATTATAGTAAAATTAAAACATTTCTTGATTTAATGGTTGTGCCAGAAAGTTGAAGATGTGTAATAATAAAACTCACAGTTTTTTTTAATTATTGTGGTTGTACTCAAATTTTCAAACTACCAAGACACTCAAAATATTGTAAAATCTAAATTATAGGATAAGAAACAATTATAACCAAAATTTTAATTTTTTTACATAAAAACATTTATGAGTATCTTAAATACAGTATAATCATAAATAAAGAGGTTTTTAGAAAGGTCCAAACTTTACGGATAAGTTATAGATGCATTTGGTCAAGAAGCTTCTACTGAAGATAAACACTTTACACTTCAAAAGGACTATTTTCTAAATTTGGCTATTTTTTATTTTACTCACAGTTAGAGTCTAGAATTTTGGAAACCTAGTTGAATTATTATGCTGTTATAAAATAAAGCATCATGTTTCTCATATGGAATAACTCCCGCATTCCTGTCAAAAACCTTAAAAAATCCTCTATGACCTTTAAAAGTGCTCAAAAGGTTTTGGTCTTAAGGTACCTAAATTCCTTATGGGGCTCAACACCAGAAATATGCTACAATCTATGAATTTCCCACTTTTCTTGATGTGGATATACTCCAACAGAATGTCTTTTCTGCAAGATTAACCTTCTTGCAGAAAAAGGATAATTTCATGGTTAATGAGCATTGTTAGTCCCACTTCTTAAGAAACTTCACCTGAAACTTTTTAACAAAAATCTGTTGTCTTACCCAGACTCATGTAGAATTTAATTTTTTTTCATTTTCAAAAAGTTCTTTCATTATATCATATATTTGATAACGACACTGGGGAAATGGGAGGTAATGATAGCATCATTATCTTGTTTTGTTCACCATCAATAGTTATAGGTTTAAGGTTGGTAGGCATTTAATCTTAAATAAGTATAAGAGGCAATATTTCAGGTACTAAATACACTGTTTATTAGCAAAAGGTTGTTTTGTTATGTTTTAACACCAATTTATGGGCTATATTAAATGATTAAATATAGATTCAGAAAAGCTACTAATAATGTTACTTCATATTCAGGTTTTTAGCACTGATCAATAATTATATAAATAATTGATATTAAAGGCATTATATGCTTGCAGTCTTAATGTCTTTTTAGAATATCACTGTCATGGAGGTGGCTTCTTAAAGTAAGACTGAGCTTCCAATATGGGTTGTTCAGGACCCACTGGATAGCCCAGAAATTAAGAGTTCAGCTGCACAAATGATTAAAATGAGGAATACCTAAAGTTTATACAGAGAAATTAAAAGTTTGGGAATGTATAAAGAGCCTTCATGACAATGAAAAATATAGTGTTTAAACAACCACAGGTCTTCTATGGGCTGACCCGATTGGTGGGAAAAGTTGAAAGTGTAGTAACACCTCAGCACCATAGGTTGTAGGCATTTAGTCAGATTGGGTGAGCAGATGGTAAAATTAAAAAGATTCTAAGTGTGAGATTAAGTTATAGGGCTGGATGTTGTCAGTAACAGATTGCCAAGTTGAGAGTTTCATAGATCAAAATGACCATCCGTGGGCTGAGGGAAGCATGATTAAGAAGATGATGTGTTTGCGTAGTAAATTTTTTAGCTTAAAAAGAAGGGTAAATATGTCAAAGTACATAAACAAAAGAAAAAGATGGCGATTATGGCGGGCAACTCGACTAATTGCAGAAGTAAAAATAACAAATTATGTCACAACCGTCCTGAGGGTCTAAGACTTTTGGGGATGAGAGAATTTGGCTATATACCCCAGGATAGGCTTTTCAAGGCGAGGGATCATGATGGTACAGCTGTTGGTAGAGACAGGGTTCAAATTAGTTATGATACAATTTGAGCCTCTGAAGAGTCTACCCTTGACCAGCGGAAACCAATTCCCAATGAATTTATTGTTTAGAAATTAAAATAAGGGAACAAAGAGATTTTCCAATTCCAAAGCTCCCATTGATTACAAAGTTTCTTATTCCTTTCTAAAGTAAAGACAAATTCCCAAGAAGATTATGAAAGACCTTGATGATCTAGAAAACAATATTCAGTATTAAGGCATGTACCTTAAAAAACTATAAATGAATTCTTCTTTAACAATATAAATTATACTCTATTATAACTTGTCTGGTTTTATAATTGCCAAAGTGTATAATAGCCCTATTGAATAATACTACTAGATAGCCCGCTGATGCTAAAGTTTTATAATTGTATAACTTTCAAAAGAACCATTTAACAAACTCCAGAAATCTGAAAGCCAGATCTCTTTGCCAAGTATCATCCCAGGCTATCTGTTGAAGATGTTTTTTCTAATGAAAAATAATTCCAGTAAAACGAAACTCCCTAAATGGAGGAGAATATAGTGCGACAAGATGGGTCCACTACAACAATCAAGAAATTCATGTCATAAATACAAGAGAGCTTCAATTTAAAGAGCCAATGACATTCACTTATGGCCTCTGATAATACAGCCTATCAGTACAACAAGCCAAAGTATCTGATATTATAAAAGATACACTATATGGATCTTTAAAACCTGGAGGATAATCCAATTGAAGTCATTCCACCCTGTTTCAGATGATCTGCTGCACCTATACACCACTGCCACTATCCCAAGCACTTGAGTAGCAGTTTTCCTAACTGAATATTACTCAAGACTGTATCTTTATACTGCTCGCCACCATCAGACGCATCTTATAGATTGCATCATTTAGATTAAAACAATTCAGTATTACTCATCAGCTCCATTCTCAACCCTAATGAAAAACTATGAGACTTGTCCCAATTTTGGTCTTTATAATAAAGAAGCCATTCTGGATACTCAAAGAGTAATCAATGATTTAGTTTATTAAGTCTTCCGGATTTATAATGGAGTTGGTGGATATTTTATACATCATACTCACTCAGAAAAAGCAAATGCATCAGCAACCAATTACAATCTATTACACAAACTGTAGCCATATTATTAGATTAATTGAATGAACAACAAAAACTTACTATTCTAGGATTGAGTAATCAATGAATTAGATTTGACAGCTCATAGAAGGATCTTATACCTGACAAACCTCTGAAGTGCGCATTCAAGAAGGTCCCTCTGGAACCGCTAGACCTGAAGGTCCTCAGCCCCAGAAGGACCTTGATGCCCATAGGACCAGGGCCTATGGGTATTCCTCCGCACATTGAGCCAACTTGGCATGAGAATCATGAATCCCAGTTTTAAGACTTAAAACAACAATTGATAGGGTCTTGTGGAAGCTGGACGGGCATCAAATGAAACTATATTGATGCTACCCTAGATTTAATAGCACTTCACAACAAAATTGACACTAATTAAGAATGTGTTCAAATATGGCTATGAGGCAACAAGACTAAAAACCTACTTTGGATGCCATTATTGACCAAATTACCTCCAGATTTTAAAATCTAGAGCATTACAAACTGTCATATTGCATAATCTTTTTATACTGGCGACCAAAAATAATGGCTCCACCAGGCTATCAGCTCTAAGGCAAACACCATGAGGTAAAGAACTGTGGTAAAATCTACAAGAGGATCTCTTTTTCCATCAACAAATTGACCAAACTTGTATGATCACAATTCTAGAGTCTTAACCTTCAGAAACCAGAAGCTCGTACCCACAATTAAATATGTCTTATATGAACCTTACTTTAATTTAAGCCATATTTAAGAAGAAATACATCCCAGGTACAGAGGACATTCAGACCTTCCTGTTCTTGTATGAAGGGGCCATGGAGATATCCACCAACATACATAAATTTCAACATATTCTGACCTACCTTGATCATAGTTTACAGAAAATAATGTTGGCTTACTTCAAGAAATGTACTTCCTGGGATCAAGTAAAGGCGGCCCTTATTGAAGAATTCAATAGCAACGTAGTTCTTTCAAATCAGAAACAAGCGTTTATGCGCTAAAAAAAACCAAGGAGAAACATATTCAGAATTAAACAGTTTCTATTGTAAAGCCTAAACCTTAACCTACTGTGACTAGGTTACCTTGGATGCTATAGCTGCTATGGTATCTGCTTTCTCATTTTGGCTGAAACCTCATGCTACATGCCTAAGAAGTAAAGAATCTTATAAAATCAATCCACAACACAATTAAAGCTATCATGGAACTTCCTGAGCCGGAGATTCTTCATACTAAACCAATAAAGGTACTTAGTCTCATATTTATGCCATTGGATGAAACTCAAAGTTTAAATCCAGACATGACCCTTGTTCTTAATGTGGGTCTTCAATCACCAAAAGAGCCAATTATGAAAAAAATTAGTTCAGGCAGAAAAAGTGGAGCCATCCTAGGACGTGAGGCTCCATATGCTAATGAATCTAAGCCTTAACAACTTGCTAAGACTCTCCAAGATTTAGTGTTTCATCATGTCTGCACCTGATGTGCCCAACATCCCTTGAACTTTAGTTGTAAATAAAATCATTTATTTCACTTATACTACTTTGGAAAACTCCAAATACCCTAATGGGCATATTATAAACAATTATATTTATTTGATCCCTCACTTTGGCTCTAAAGTCACCCATGTAGAGGTAGTGGTGCATAAGGTGAAGGTCTTAGCTATCACTTGACACCGGCTCCCCAGTTAACGTTATCTTGTCCCACTTTATGAAGCGGATGAAGCTGCTCCCTATTGTAACACACTTTAATATATGGAGCAGCCAGATTTACCTGAACTAGATTACTGGGGCGTTCTTGTCATTACCCATCCAATTTGGGTCCATTATTAGTGGTTGCTCCAGTGATCACCCTGAACAATGATAGCTATGAATCACTCATTGCATGCATTTCTTGGTCAAATTTGATAACCAGATTAGTCATAAAGATTTGTATTTCTCCATAATGAGTATTACGTTACACTTATCATTTAGAACCTGACAAAAGAGAAAGGGTAAAAAATTCGAAAGTTGCCTATTGAAGCATTAAAAATCCATTGAGTGGCTGGATTACCAATTAGTAGAGCCTAAAATAAGTTACCTCATCCACAGTCAACGTCCAAGAAAGAATGCCATTATTCCAGTCAATAAGTGTTGGACATTTGCCTTCCAGGCCTCAAAAGAAGAATGTTGTGGATTGAAATCCGCCTTGACGGGGAAATGTCAGCCATTTACAAGTTTGCATGAACCAAAAAGTAATTTAATTAATGTTAAAAATGATATCAAGGAATTTGGCTAAAAGACCCTGGCCAATTCTTTGTGGAACCCCATTAATTGGGGTAACACCATATTGAAACCCGCATGGGCACTAAACTTCAAATCAAATGGTTGGATTACTCTGACCACATGACAGACTTTGGGGCAACCAGCGGAAGGTACTCACCCAACCATCACCCAGTCCTTCAGAGCACCTACGCGGGACCCTTCCCCCTTTTATAGGCAGGGCGGAGGTCCTTAAGGTGGAAGTATTTTCTCTAGTGGTGATTAAATGAAGTACATCAAAACCTTACACATAAATACATTCTGCCCCAAAACCCCAGTTATCATTTTCCCAAATCGTAACTCCCATTTACCATGATCTGATAGGAGAGTTTAGCATATTTCCTAATTCAGAATGCGTTGCAGCTATTCTGAAACTATCCTTAAATTCCCCCCAACCCTCAAAATCAGTTTAAATATGGATCAGGCAGATATTGAGGGGATCACTTTTTACTTTACTCAATTTTTACAAATAAAAACTCATAAAAACCCAAGTTTTTTATTAGTACATTTTATTAGAAATTATTTCAACTTTTGTGGGATCCAGCAGAGTTAGCACCAGCGAGCACTTAAAAAGCTGGATTTATACAAAATGGTGCTCACTACAGGGGATCCCTGTGCACCAAAATAGTTGCTTTTGAAATGCAACTAACTTGCGATTTGTCCCGCCTTGAGTAGCTTGAGCAGAGCCTTACAAACTCCCCCTTAAATGCAAGTTCACCCCTAGTGAAGGGAGCATAGCTTCCTTCTTATATGTCTATAAATTAGTAATGCGGGTTCATCAGATAAGCAAAAAGTCAAACACATCCCCCCTTGCTTGAGCCGTTTAGCACAAGAGATAATTGTTCCTTACCTGAACCCTTCGCACACTTAGGCGGAGGTTAAGCAAGCACTTATTGATGAGTTTGGCTCCAAACAGAGTTTGCAACGGCAAAAACAGGCCTTTATGTGCCTTAGTCTGCAAGAGGGCGAATCTATTACCTCTTGTGCTGAGCGCTTCTATACAAAAGCTCAACCTCTGTCGCTTGCCAAAACGCTCTCTCACAGTGAAGCAATTGTAGCTATCTTGGCTGGCTTAGATTATCATCCTCCCTTGATGATGCATCTTTCTTCCATAAAGTGCACTTTCACTACTGTACGAGATATCAAGGAGGCCTTATTAGCAATTGATGATATCTATGAATTTGCCCCTACCCAAGGATGTTTAAGTCACGCAGTTAAGCCAACTAAGTTAGTTTCTACTACTGATTTTACCCTTTTTTAACCTGCTCTTACAACGTTGCCAGCACAAACGGTTACTCATTCCTCTAACAATAAGCAGATGGTACTGGCTGTAACATGGTAGTGCATCCCTGCATCTTAAGATCAAAATCTTCATTCGGTGAAAGTCGTTGACCCTTTACCTTGTCTATCTTCTTCTTCAGAGCGGCCTTACCAAGTGGTTTGAAAGCCTGCTCTTCTGCATAAACCCCTTTCTTGGGTACCAATCCCATCCCACAGACAGTGGGTTAAATGACCAGGTCACAATGGCTAAATCGCCTGTTTCACAAAAGCACCAACCCCCTACTTTGAAAGTTTAAGCTCAGGCGGTGAAAAAACCAACGCCTCACCCAAAAGTTAATATGGTGGAGGAACAACCCCTTGACTTATCCTCCCATAAGGATAGGCCTGATCCTACTCCACCTCCTATGGGCTCCCTCACCTGCATTGATAACCCCTCTGACGACGAGTCTGAGGGGGGTGATGAAGATGTTGGTCATTACGCTTTAGGAGCCCCCAAGTGAAGTGGAGGTACCTAATTGTTTAAATCTGGAAAGAGTCATATGGGCTAAGATCCCTTGTCACATTTATCTTTGGTATGTAATAAGGGGTCTTGAGATTATTGAAATTGCTAGTTATGTGGACCAATTCATTGCTACGTTTTATCTAATCTACCAAGAGTATGCTTACCTTGCAGAATATCCAGGAGAAATACCAGGAAACTGCAAAACACCTTGCCTCCACTTTTTATCTGAAGGAAGTCCTTGCTCTTCCCCCCTCCTTGGGTGGTACTTTAACTAAAGTAGAGGTCGATGTTAGTGGAGTGCGGGTTAAAGCTATCCCTGACACTGGGTCCCCAGTGAACGTTGTGTCAACAAAGCTCAAAGAGAAAATTAATTTGACCCCTGACCTTGACTACACTCAAGAGTTTGGAAAGGTTGGGCCAAACAACACCCGCACCATTAGAGCCTACTCTTTTCTTCCCATACAGTTTAGAAAGCTTCTTTTGTCAGCTCCAGCATTATCTTAGACCAATAATACCTACAACTTGCTCTTTGGAACCCAATTTATGCTTGAATTTAAGGTTTATTAATTTAAAGCAGGTCTATCTCTCCCTACTTAACCTGATTTTCCTCTGATTCTGTCTAATAATGAGCTTAATAAAAAGGATCATGTTTGCACAGTTGAGTATCCCTCCTCCGCTTTATCCCTGCATTACACCACGGCAGGAAGGCATACCACGCTATTTCCTCCCTCAATGGACGCAAAGGAGGGTATCCCTTTCTATGCTCCTGAAGAGGTGGTCATTAAGGCTGAGGAACAAAAAGTCGTTGACATGAAAATTACCATGATAATCCCTCAAAACTGCCTACTGCACCTCACCTGCATAGATGGAGTTAGTCCTTTTGAGCCAAGAGTTTTTCCATGCGTGTTAGACCCTACCTATCAGTGGCCTAAAAACCTGTTGCTGGGAAATCTTACCAAGGAAGATATGGTGGTAAAAAAGCATCAGGAGATCGGAAGAGGCCTGTTGATACCCATTGAGGACATCAAGAAAGTCCAATGTATTAGGTCTATGGCAGATATGGGCTTACCTGTTGACCACTCTATATATACCCTACCTTCTGTTCGACTCTCTGATGAACTAACCCCAGCTGAGTTGGAAAAAGTCCACATCTTACATGAGGCCTACAGCGACATTTTCTCCAAATCTGACAATGACTCCGGGCATATGAAGGGGTGGATTCATACAATCAACATTAGTGATGCTAAACCTGCTTGCTCCAAGCCCTACCAAAATAAGTAGTTGAGGAGCTACAGATGCATAAGGAACGCAAACAGCTTCTGGATGCCAGATTACTGGTGCCATCATAAAGCCCTTAATCCTCCCCCCTTTTATTAATAAAGAAGAAAATGGAGGTCATCGGGTAGTGATGGACTACCACAATTTATACAACCTCATTAAGAAGAATAGTTACCCTATCCCTCAAATTGATGTTTCTCTGGCCCAACTTTCTTGGTCTAAATACTTCTCCGCCATGGACCTGGCTAGCGGCTATTGACAAATGGACTTTTCTCCACAAGACCAGGAGAAATATGCTCTTATCTGCAGTGAGGGTCTCTTCCAGCCTACCTGACTTCCACAAAGGCTGTGTAACGCACCTGCCACTTTCCAGCGAGCAATGAATCATATCATGAATGATCTAAAATTAAGCTGCGTCATTATCTATCTTAATGATATCATAGTCTTTTCTAAGATTTTAATGAACATCTTGCACATTTAAAGGAGGTGATTCAACACTTGCGGGCTTCTAATATCAAATTAAAGCCCTCTAAATGCACATTTTTCCAGAAGAAACTGGATTTCCTTGTACACTCTATTTCTCAAGATGGGATACAACCGCTTCAAAATAAAGTCTAATCAATATCCAAGATGCCTGCGCCTAAAACCCTTCGCGACATTCAGGTATTTTTGGGTATGATGGGTTACTACCATTAATTTATACCAAAATTCGCGCAGCTTAGTGAGCACCTAGTATGACTTTTGACTAAAAACACCCATTTCCATTAAAGTGCTGAACAAAAAGCCACCTTTGAGACCCTAAAGGCACTGTTACAAAAAAAGGCTAATATTCCACCACTCTGACTACAGCAAACCCTTCATGTTGTTCATGGATGCCTCTAACTACGCTGTTGGTAAAACATTAGCTCAGTTGGATGGGTATGGATTTGATAATTTTGTGTCTTACTTTTAAATGCTTTCAAAAGCTGAGAGTAATTATATAATCACAGAAAAGGAGTGCTTGACTGTCCTGCTTTCTGTCAAACACTACCGCCCATTCCTATATAGGACCCCTTCAAAGTAATCGCAGATCATACTTCATTGTAGCGGTTGCAAACTTTTCTTTCTCGTTGCAAACACTTTTGCAACCTATTCAATTCAAGACTAAATCTAGTTTGATAATCTCACAGAGGAGATTAGTCTGCGCCCATGTCAGAGAGCAGTTGGGCAAGCAAGGTAAGAGGAGCAGGCGGAAGGCCTGCGGCCTCCAACATTTGAAAACGCCCCGGAGAATCTGGCAGAATAGACAAAAATCTCAAAAATCACGCGGTCACAATTTCCCTGGAGATACTCGCGTGGCAAGCACAATGCAACCAGTACATCAACACTACACTCCCAGCCACTTTCGTCGGTGGAATTTGGAGTCTGTGTGTATCTGGACATCCAAAAAACGGCCTTATGGGAAAAATTTTGTGAAGATGTACACAAAATTTTCCCGACTGCAGTGTATGTTGCACCTCACTCCATGTCACGCGGTTGGCTGGACTTAGGTTTTGAAAGCAAAATAGCAGCAGACGAGGCTGCAGCGGTGCGCATAGTGGTCAACCTCCCTGAAGGGCAATGGGTCATCAAAACCAAATGCACCATATGGACAAAATCAAACCAAATTTTCCTCACGTTTGACTCTTTGCTTACTACAGTAAAATGTGACATTTTGGAGCAACACCTGAAAGATGGTCTCGCCGTATATGGCAAAATACAATTTTTCAAAATGCAACGCTTCACGCTGATACCACACCTGTGCACCAGCAAAGCCATCGCAGTTCTGACCCCAACTGAGGAGATTGTGAAGGACCTAACCCAGATCTCGCACTCCACTTTTATTGATATCGCAGGGCATACCACCCACCCATTCCAGGTAACCATGGACAGCGCGCCCCCCATTTGCACCCACTGTGATGCGTTCGGCCATAAGGCGCACACATGCCCCATCAAGGAGGGCGTCACATTCCAAGAGTACCCCTCGGCGGCCATGGCCAGCGGAGAGGCGCACTATGAACCAACCGCAAGCACCAAGGAGGCTTTCCCATGGGGAGCACAAGGCTGCTACCTATTGGTAAAGCCCATCTCCCTGCAGGAGTGGAAGAAGGCCAAGCAGGCCCATAGGGCCGCGGCCAAGGAAGCAGCCAAGGCCACCACCGCCATCCCACACTCACAACACCAGGAGGACATGGAGACCTTCACAGTGGAAGTGACTTGAGAATCCATCATCCAATCAGATTGGGAAGCCCATGCTGAGTGGGCCACTCAATCCAAGGATCTGATGTGAGATTTGATCTCACCCAATTGCTGCACCCAAGCTCTGGACAAAACCGACTTGGGACCTATCCCAACTGAAATTTTTTTTTGACCCACTCAACAGTGCACCAAACTCATCCGCACCGCAAAAAATTCATCCGACGTCGGGAAAAAAAGCAAAGGCCAAAGCCAATGCAACTCTTTCCGCAAAGATTAACAAAAACCCCAATAGCGTTGCTGCTAACACCCATGCTGCTGTGAAAGCCCGTGGGGACCTTGAAGAGGCTGGTGGGCCCAGGGGCCCACCCCCTCGCACCTAAGGTGCAATGGGGGAAACCTTCACTCTAGGGATGTTGAATATCGCCGGACTCAAGGCCTCCCCGTCCCAGGCTAGGAAACTGAGTTTTTACAACACAATTTACCCGTGGATATCCTGGCCATCCAGGAGTCCCACTGTCCATGAGGTTCCAAGGAAGCTTGGAAAATAATACTCCTCCCATCCCTATCCTTTTGGTCGAAGCACTGTGGGGTGCTAATTCAGAAAAATAATTTTTTCAAATTCATATCCTCAGAAACATTCCTAAATGGTTGAGTGCTCATCATCACCTTCTTGTAGGCTGACGTTGCGCACGCAATCATCAACATCTATGCCCCAAACGGTGCACACGAGCGTCAGAAATATTTCTCATTGGTCAAATCCCTCCTGCTACCCCCTGATTCTTTCCTAGTTGGTGACATGAACTGTTGGCTAACCTCAACAACGGACCAGTGGCCTTTCTCATCCCACGCCCCACAGGGTCATGTAGAACTACGCATTCTAAAAGCCACCCTTGGGTTAATGGATGCGCTGCTGTGACATGCCCCACTGCTTAAAAACATGATGCATCCCCACGTCCACAACGGCCAATTAAGGTCCATGACCTGCATCAACCTTATTCTAACACCGGCGAAATTCTAACCCCACATCTCCCACTTCAAAACAACAAAAATGGAATTCTCTGACTACCAACTGGTCTCGATAACCTACCACTTACCCGTCACAGTTGCAAAGGCCCCACATTGGTGCAAAATCTGCCCCCCTGAGCTCGCGTCGCCAGGATTTTCCACATGGGTGGAAGAGGCAACTTTGGCAAAATCATTTGTTGCACCATTTTGCACGGACCCCATTTCCACATGGGCAACTTTTAATGAGGACACCATCCACCACTATCGCCATCTCTCCTCCAGATGCTCACGAGCCACATCGGTGGTTATCTCGTGCGCTCTGGCAGAATTGGCCCACTTGGAGTCCAGCATTCCAGCCACAGGATACAGCCCTGCATGGGGCTGGAAGTGGGCAGAGGCAGCTGCCCACCTAAACGCACTCAAAAGGCAACACAAACATCGGGTTTGTGTCTAATACAGGGCCACACGCATCACTGAAGGTGACAAGTGCACCGCATACTTCTTTAAAAAAATTTTCGCACCACACCAGAGCGTGGCCTGCACATAGGTGCAAAGATTGGATAATTCCATTATGGACACACCGGCTGAAGTGGCAATCAAAATGCAAAAATATTACACTGAGTTATACTGAGCCAAACCAATTCAGCTGGCTGATATGGCGGAATTTCTCAACTGAGCTCATATCCGCACCATTTTCCGATACCTGGAAATAATGAATTTGATTACTCCAAATGAATTATGGACAGCCATTCGCGGTGCGCCAAACCAAAAATGTCCAGGCCCAGATGGCATTCCATATGAGTTCTACAAAAAATATTTCAAATATATATCACCATTGCTTCTAGCCTCACTTAACCAAAGCCTGTTGGAAACGCGCCTCCTACCAGGAGGACATGAGGCCTTTACTGTCACACTCTTCAAGAAAGGGGATAAGCTTGACTTAGCCAACTGGCGCCCCATTTCTCTAACAAACACAGACACCAAAATTTTAACAAAAATCATGGCTAACTGTTTACAGACTGTAGCATCTGCCACCATCTCCCTCAGAACAATTCAGTTTCATCCCCAGAAGGTCAATTTGGGATAACGTGCACTCCGTGGCTAATGCATGTCAGTCCACAGCCTCTGGGGCACTGGTATTCTTAGACCAACAAAAGGCCTACGATAGAGTAAACTGGGAATACCTAAGGGCCTGCCTCCATCATTTCTGCCTACCCCCCGCTTCATAAACTGGGTAATGCTGCTCACAGAATCTGTGACAATGGCAGTGCATGGCCCAGGCTTCCTAATGGAAGTAGTCCGCCCTCAAAGGGGCTTGCGACAAGGGGACCCCCTCAGCCCACTCTTTATAAAATTTCAGCCTTGACCCACTACTGCGAAATGTGAATGCCCAACTCGCTGGGGTCCATGTGCCAGGCCAAACCTCAGTCAAGATGATGGCATTTGCAGATGATTGCGTGGTGGGGATGTCTAATAACAAAGATGCATGCGCGCTTGAAGCCCTCATCCAGTAATATTCCTGGGTAAGCAACGCGGCACTGAACGCCTCCAAAACCAAAATCATCCTCCTTGGTCAGTTTCAGAACTGCTGGGCCCCAGAAATTAGTTCCCAACCCAGCCCATCTGCTCGCCCACGTCCACGCCTTACTAACTCAACACACACCGCTCCACTGGTACTCCCCTTCATGCCACGTCCTACCATAGGACCAGTGCGCCATCTGGGCGTGTGGATGGAGGAAGGCGGATATGCGTCAGCAGTAATGGAGTGCTATATACTGGACAACGTGATGAAGCGAATCGCCTCTCTCAGAGTCCACCCTACTACCCTCACTGGCAGGGTTGTTCTTGCCAACTATATGCTCCTATCCAAAGTCTGGTTCAGAGCCCACGCCATCCCCTTCTCCCCAAGCTTCTTCAAATCCCTGTATGCTTTGCTGCAAGGATGGCTTTGGTCAGGCCGCCCTCCACCAGTATGGCTAGAGGTCATGTTTGGCCCTCATCATCAAGGTGGCATGGGCCTGCTTGACTTCAAAGCCCATGCTGCCAAGATCCTGAGCACTTGGATCGCGGCCGTCACTGCTCCTACACTCCCATCCTGACACTGGTCCCACGCGGCCCACTCCAACTTCTCCTGAGCCTTGGGCCTCAACAATCCATCAAACCCCCACTCCCTGATGAAATACCTCACATCACACACATCGGCCACAGGTCCTCACGGGACTAAAACCCACTACAAACGAATCCTACTCTCCATGCGAAGTGCAGAGTGGAGAATTCGTATTAGTGGACATACAACCCGAAGAGGCTGCCCCTCTCCCTCAGTTCACACAAGAGGTACAGGGGCTACCCATCCATGATGGCGTGATCCCCATTCGACCCCATGTCCTATTTAGGGTGGACTACCTGGACATTATGGACATCCCTTATTCCACTGAGACCCAAAAAACTATCTGGAAATACGCACACCATCCTCTGTTGCAGCCTCAAGTCCGCTCCCATGTGTGGCGCTGCCTGAGGCGGGTGTATTGTACAGCTGAGCGCTCTAACGCTTTACACTCATCCTGTGTCATATGTGGCCAGTATGGAACGCTGTTCCACCGCCTGGAGAAGTGCCCCACCTCTAAAGTGATATGGCGCGAAGTTCAACGTCTGCTGGGCTAGGATCAAACGCATCCCTTCAGTCTGCCAAGAGATATGTTTGCTTCATCAATGGCCTCCCCTTCCACCCTCCCTCCATGCTCTGGTGGTTGCAATCGCCATGTGGACTATCCACACGATTGTCTTGGATGCCATCGCTGGCTCCATCCCCACCCTCCCAGAAGCTGTCCACAGATTCCGGTCTCATTTGGTGGACCACTTTCAAGCGTAGTGTTTGGATACCTCCCACCGCGTCGCTGACAGCTGGTCTCCTCCTGGTTCCCAGTCTGGTTCATCAAATCGCACCCCTTCCTCCACACGTGCTAAATAGTGGCTACGGCCCCTTCACACGTTCCCTCCCCTCCCATAAGTGGCGTTCCCGCTGGCAACAAGAGATAGCATCGCTTCTCTGGGGTGCCTCCCCTGGTACTAAGTTTATCTTTCCTGAGTCATATTCAGAAGTGTCTGTCCCATGGTCGGCCTTCCCCGCAATAAATTTAAATTTAAAATTCATTGTATTGGTTGCAAAATATGAAAGATCCCATGTGGAGGTTGGCTCTCTGGGCTCTTAAGCTCCAACTTTATGATATGAACATTGTGCACCAGGCTGGGACACGCCATATGGACGTTGATGGGCTGAAACAGCTGCCTGTCCTTCACCTTGACAATAGCAAAGCTGAGTGGTTGCATGACCTCCTAATGACACCTGACGCATGGGCTGATGAAGATGAAACAGTACAGAAGATGATCACTCGGCACTCCCAAAATATGATAGGTGGAGAATGGGAAGTTATATAATAATAAAATCAGGAGCAAATTGGTTGCCTTATCTCCAGCCATCCGTGAGAGTGCCTGTCATTTTAGAGTCTCACACCCTCATGGGGCATGGCAGAGTACTCAAACTTACGAGTGGATAAAAGAGCAGTACTATTGGGAGGGCATCATGGAAACCATAACTGAAGTCTTGGAAGCAAGCCTAACATGTAAAAAACCATTTTAAAACCCAATACCATTATCAACCTATGACGCCCCACCAACCCTTGCACACCATAAGTCTGGATGTGGTAGGTCTTTTTCCTCAAACAACAGGTGGAAACCGCAATATTTTGGTTGGTATTGATCATTTCACCAAGTGGGTTGAAGCTGTTACTATTCCCGCTCAAACAGCTAAAGTCACAGCCATGTTTTTGCACAAGTACATCTTCACCCGGCATGGGTGCCCACAGGTCCTCCTATGTGATAATGGAAAACTTTACTTCATGAGTAGTAAAGCTCCTCGCCACTTCTATGGGAGCTCAACAACTCTTCTCAGCCTCATATAACCCATCCACAAATGGGTGCGGTAGAAAGAGTCAATGATACCCTAGACTCAATATTATGGAAAATGACCACCTTTGACCCTCTCCACTGGGATCTTTATTTGCCCAGTGCACTCATGGCCTACCATATTAGCTATCATCAAATCCTTAAAATGTCCCCTTTCTGGGTCTTATATGGGCGAGAACTGGGGGTTCCAGCACTATTAGCTAAGGATATAATCTCTGATCGGACTGATCCTGAACAAGCCATGAAAAAGTTGGCTCAACATATCATCCAATTACAAGCAGAGGCCATGACTAACTTAGCTAAAGGTGTTACCAAAGAAGGCCAAGCTGCAAATGAGCTCAGGGCCCCTCTCCCCTCATTCCAAGTATCAGACCTGGTTTCTTTACTACCATAACCAAATTACCCAAGAAGTGAAAAGCTCAGTTCTGTTTGGGAAAGGCCTTTATTAGTCACGTATATATAAGGGGATAAGTATTCTATCAAATCTCTCTCCTCTGGACTCACTATTAACCGAGTTAATTGCTGGTTCCTTAGGCCCTACTCACCACAACATTCTTGAGGGGGTAATGTCGGAAATTTGCCTTCCAGGTCTAAAAAGAAGAATGTTGTGGGTCAAATTCTGCCTATATGGGGAAATGTCAGCCATTTACAAGTTTGCAATGAGCCAAAAAGTAATTTAATTAAAGTTAAAAATGATACCAAGGAATTAGACAAAAGACCCTGGCTGATTCTCTGTGGAACCTCATTAATTGGGTAACACCATCATAAAACCCGCATGGGCACTAAACTTCAAATCAAATGGTTGGATTACTCTGACCACATGACAGACTTTGGGGCAACCAGCGGAAGGTACTCACCCAACCATCACCCAGTCCTTCAGAGCACCTACTCGGGACCCTTCCCCCTTTTATAGGCAGGGCGGAGGTCCTTAAGGTGGAAGTATTTTCTCTAGTGGTGATTGGTTGAAGTACATCAAAACCTTACCATATAGGTACCTTCTGCCCCAAAACCCCAGTTATCATTTTTCTCAAAACGTAACTCCCATTTACCACGATCTGATAGGAGAGTTTAGCATATTTCCTAATTCATAATGCGTTGCAGCTATTCCAAAACTATCCTCAAACTCCCAACCCTCAAAATCAGTTTAAATAGGATCAGGCGGATATTGATGGGATCACTTTTTTTACCCCATTTTTACCAATAAAAACTCATAAAAACACAAGTTTTTTATCAGAATGTTTTTATTTAAGTTAAATACAACTTTTGTGGGATCTAGCAGCGTTAGCACCAGTGAGCAACTAAAAAGCTGGATTTCTACAATAAAGGTCTTCATCACTCCTAAGTCTCAGATACTAGAGGAAACGGAAATGCGATTCATTATACCCACAGAGCATTTACTTGAGGTATATAGAGAAATCAACTCTTTATATATGAGTGCCCTTGTTATGTCCTGGAATACTCAATCAAACGTATCAAGGACCAATTGCCATCTTAATAGCTTTTCTTACCAAATAACCTCATACTGTGACTAAAAATTATCTGAAACCCTATGTCTGCATTCTGCCAATCAAACAGGTTGGCTCCATCACTGGCTGTGGAAAACTGATTGCCTTAGGACTGGATAAATACCCTACAATAGCAAAAGTGGAGGTAAAGCTGCTAATTGTTTTACTCCTGATAAACAAAGTTTTGAAAATTACTTGATTGATGATTTTATGACATATTTGTCAAAAGGCTCTGACAATATTAGAAATGATGAGGTGGTTTTTTACAAGGTGAAGAATGGTGACAGTAAACCCATTTGGGTCAGGACATACCAAAATCTAAAGTTAAAGAAGCTTATGTCACTGAAAAATTCATAAAGCTATTGATGACTGGCCTATTGAAGCCCTCTCAGAGCATATGGGCCTCCCCATTACTATTGTCCGCAAGAAAAATTAGGTTCATTGAGTAAAGATATTTTACATATGACTAAATGTGATAAACTAGGAAAGAAAGCAACCCATCGCCTTAAATCAATGACTCTCTGACTTTTGGCAAGATCACTTTTTTCTCTTCCAGAGGATATTTCCAGCGGAAATTGGTTAATTTGACTTGATCTATTAAAGACGGAGAAAAATTTGCGCAAATCTTCAATGAAGGGTCATTTAAGCTGACTCATGGGCTCCAGGGGTTATGAAATTCCCTTGCAACCTTCCAATGAGCAATAGATGGCATGCTTGACGACATGAAAATGTCCCGCTTATTAGTCTATTTGGATGATGCTACAGTAATCTCTTGTACCTTAACAAACATCTCATCACCTAAGGAAAGTCTTAAATCATATATGAGCAGAGCTTCCTT
Organism: Massospora cicadina; assembly: GCA_022478985.1. Taxonomy (NCBI): domain Eukaryota; kingdom Fungi; phylum Entomophthoromycota; class Entomophthoromycetes; order Entomophthorales; family Entomophthoraceae; genus Massospora; species Massospora cicadina. Next base: position 46,352 of record JAKSZP010018846.1, on the reverse strand, counting down.
GAAGCTGAAGCCCACCAAGCATATTTTCATAAAAAAATGTATTTATGGGCCACAAAGTTACTCGTGAAGGGATCTCTCCATTGCCTGATAAAGGTTTAGCCATACAGAAGATGTGCCAGCTGATTATCTTGCGAAATATACATGTCTTCCTTGGTTAGGCTGTTACTATTAACAGTTCATTCCTCACATTACTGAACTCTCTGAGCAGTAGGTATGTTTCTTTACAAAGACCATTGTCTCACTGGAAACAATCTCATCAACATGCTTTTAATTCTTGAGAGATATTTGATGAGAGCTCTTATAATAATACACCCCAAATCCAATAAGCTTTGCATCCTGTTCATGGAAGCCAGTGACATCACAATCTGTGCTATATTGGCGCACATTTACCTAATCAAGTTAATCACCCTTCACCTTCTTCAGCAAACCACTGACCAAGGCAGAAAAAATTATCGCATTAAGAAGCAGAAATGTCAGTCTGTGCTACTGGCCATTAAAAATGTATGGCTTTTCAATTCTAGGAAACACTTTAAAATTATAACTGATTATTGTAAATGATGTGATTCATAGTAGTTAAATGGAGTACAAACGCGAGATAATATGCAACTTAATCAATAGGGTTTTACCACCATGGAAGCTACCAAAAGTGATACAAACAATGGAACTTAAATGATCAACTATAACAAAAATCCCTCCTGAATCCTCCATATTGTCTGAAAAAAAATTTTCTATTCAGAGATCTCATAATTCTTCTGCATCAATAAGGAAAAACATTGTGGTCACTGGAAATTTTTACACTCTGACGCATCATTCATGGAATTGCTGCACCCTACTCAATAATGAACTTCTACCAAAGTATATCCTACACAATCCTGAATTTCTACCAAAGCTATAATTATTACCAGGCTTTTAATAATAACTTTATAGTGATTCACTTCCTCAATTTTTACTTAGTTTAACTAGAAATTACCTATCCCAGTTTAGATTCTCCTTCTCAGATTAGCAGAGATCTGCTTTAGTTATGACATCTATTTCGTCAAGAGATTTCCCTAAAGACCCAAAGTCTACTAGAAAATTCCGCTAAAGTATACCAAACTAATAAATTGTGTAGCCTTAGAAGGACCTGGCAATAACTTATCTCAAAAAGCACAGTGCTGGTGCTTTCTGCCAAGTCCCTTCTGAGGCTACCTTGTGAAGATGTACCTTCACATGAATGATCTCAGAGTCAACATTTCTACCAATATGGAGGAGAATATGAGCTTGATCAGATGGGTCACTTAGAATAGACAAGTTATGTTCCTCAAAGCACTTGATAGCTTGAGTTCATAGCAACATTAACCCTGAATAATAAAGACCATGATGAATCACTTTATCAAATCCAGCCTGCTGAGGTAGCTGAGACTGTAGTGGCTTTACTAAATGAAACCATCACCCTGGGGAGGAGACCCAGTTGTAGTCGCTCCTCTCAAATTGATCCTAGTTCTCAACATCTATACCTCGCACAATCTTCCAAGTAATAAAATAGGGGCGGCTTGAACTGAATCCTACAACCATCTATTCGTTAACCTTTCAATTCATCATAAGATGCTTTGTTAGGCCTATATCATATGCAAATCCAATGGCAGTTTGTACTCTCTCAGAAATGCAAACCCAAATTCTTGAATTTTATAAGCGGCTTCCAATTTTTGTTAAATTAACCATGAAGCCATTCTGGATAACTGGAGAGTAATATTGAGGTTCAACATCATCTTACTAATTGACAACTTAGTTATTCATTACCTACATGGATAATTAACTCAGATGATGGCCCATGCCACTACCAACCTTGATCAACGAGTGGAGTGTACTTTGACTGAACTTATTGAACTTATTTTGAGAAATGCCTAAACTCTGATTATAAATTGCTGCACTAGCCACTAAGATCAGCAATTATTTGTTAGGAACACCGTGCCACTTGTTCAGGAAGTTAGTATTCAAAGAGGACTTCTGGCGCTACTCGCCCTATTGGACATGAAGGGGGTCAAGAACCCACAGGACCTGAAGATCCTTGAGTACCCTAAGGACCTCCTTTCCTATTGGGGTTTCTTTTAAGAAAACCATGACTTTTAATTTAAAGCCTTTGAACAACAACTGCGAAAGGTGGATTAAGGAACATGGATGGGTATTGAAAATTTTTAACAAGGATCAAACACTGTTCTCATTGCATAACAAAATCATTTTCCTAAACCAAGCCTGTTCTCAGTTGATCATCTTATAGTAATCCAATCAGACCCGAGTAACCAATAAGCTCAAGCAGATGAATGCTAAATTTTATAAAATTGAGGCTAAACAAGATAATCTTTAATTCAAAATATCAAGCCAGTCTGACAAGCTTGAAAACTTCCACTGACTCAAAGATACCAAAGCCTCACTCAATCATACAATAACTACTACACCACTCTCCAGGATGATATTGATGACTTCTATCAAGTCAATAATGCTAATCTCAAGCAAACCTAGGAACCACTGAGTTAACTGATCTGAATGGACTCCTTCTTCAGCTATCCATGTTTTCTCTGACCCTGTTAGAGTTTTCAAAACTACCTTAAAAAGAAGTAAGTGCCTGGGACCTAATCATCCAGCCTTAGCTCTATATGTATGAAAATGCGATGGAAAATGCTATGGATTGCCAAAAGTGCCAGCACATACAGGTTTGTTTTGATAGTAAGGCCCAAGAGATTATGATGCCATATTTTAATGAGTTCTCTACTTGGGCCGAGTTAAATGAAGCATCATCAAAGAATTTGGAATCAATTTATCCCTTTCTAACTACAAACAGGCATTCATTCAGATCCGCCCTAGACGTGGAGAACAAAAATGAGGTTTGCTGAGAGTGTTATCATGAAGGTCAAGCCCTACAAATTTTCAATCATCTTAATTTGAATGAAGAAATTACCACCATCCTCTCTAGATTTAAAACACTGTACTCACATAATACAAATCCAGTATGTAAAGAAGATGCACAAACAATTCTTAATATTGAGTATTCTATTAAGGAGTTGCATGAGCCAAAGGTGCATCAAACACCTACAAGGCGACCCAGCCTCACATTAAAGCAGTATTATGATTCCATAATTTATTAATTGACGCGACCTTCACTTTTATTGTGGAATCTTTGGTCATAAAGATGATTCCTGTTGAAAGTAAAAGGCTGATGAGGTGACAAAAGTAAAGTCAGCTTAGGGCATGAGGCGCTTTCTGCTGAAGACTATGAGCCTCATCCTGCGTCCAGAGTTACTACCCGCTTTGAATGTAACATCCTATCCAAGCCTAATGAAAAGGATATCCTGAACACATTATTTCAATTAATTTTCTAAATTCCTCTTACATTACTATTTATGAATCACTTCTGCCAGGAAATTCTATCTACTCAATTTCCCATTTTGGCACTAAGGTTACCAATGTGTGACGGATGGGGTCATTTAACACTGCCACAAAGAAGTTGGTCAAGAAGGCCCAGGTAAGTCCCTTAAACAGTATATCCCTGCTATGATAAGATCTTCTAATCCGCATGTTTGGAAAAGCTCTTGGCTATGAGATTTTAGACTACAGTTAGAACTAAGCTGGCATTGAGAAAGAAGGTCTTTCCTTAAGAAAGCGCATACAAGGACTCAATGGTCTTGTCAAAGTCTGAAGTGTGGTCCATGTGCGGTTTCCCTTAGGCCCCCTAAAAATGTTTTTCAAATTTATAAATTTATTTAAAAATTTAATAGTTATGTTAAATATCATAGAAGAAAGATCTCTAAGCAATTTTGACAGTTAATATATAACCAACTACTGGGGATCACATGCCAAGTCCTCCGCAAAGTCAGCAGGCATCTTCTCAATGATAGGGATATTCTGAGGGTCTCAATATTTAACTCCTTCTTCTCAACCCATCTCAGAACCAGGGACAGGTGCCATAGGGGCTAATTAAAATTTTTCGAATTTGTTTCATTTTTATTATTCTCAACACTTGTTCCATTGTCAACAACCTTATTGCTAATTTTTAAATTAATGAATTAAGCTTTGATAAAATTGATTTTCCAGATCAGACTTTTCTCTCTCGTTGCAATCAATTTTGCAACTTATTCAATTCAAGTCTAAATCTAGTTTAATAATCTCACAGAGGAAATTAGTTTGCGCTCATGTCAGGGAGCCGTTGACAGAAGTAAAAGTAAGACACACAGGTTGTAGGCCCGCGACCTCCAACGTTTGAAAACGCCCCAGAGAAACCAGCGGAATAAAGAAAAATAAAAAACTGGTAGTCAATATTTCCCCAGAAATCCTCACTTGGCAGGCGCGATGTAACCAGTACATCAGCACGCCGCACTCTCAACCACTCTTGTCAGTGGAATATGGAGTCTGGGTGTTTCTGGATATCCAACAATCAGCTTTATGGGAAAAATTTTGTGGGGATGTGCACACTTTTTCTCTGACCGCAGTGTACATTGCACCTCACTCCATGTCACGTGGTTGGCTGGACCTCAGTTTCAAAAACAAGGAGGCAGCAGATGAAGCTGCTGCAGTGCGTGTAGTGATTGACCTCCCCAAAAAGCAACGGGTCATCAAAACCAAACGCACCAGATGGACAAAATCCAACCAAATTTTCCTCTCGTTCGACTTTTTGCCCACTACAGTCAAGCATGCCATTCTGGAGCAGCACCTGAAAGATGGTCTCACTGTATACAGCGAAATACAATCATTCAAGATGCAACGCTTTATGCTGATGCCACACCTGTGCACTGGCAAAGACATTGCAGTTCTGACTCCAACCAAGGAGATTGCAAAGGACCTAACCCAGATCCCGCACTCCACTTATATTAATATCAAAGGGCATACCACCCACCCTTTCCAGGCAAATGAAGACAGTGCATCCCCCATCTGCACCCACTGTGACGCGTTTGGCCACAACACATGCATGCCCCACCAAGGAGGGCATCAAATTCCAAGAGCACCTCTCAGCAGCCATGGCCAGCGGAGAGGCGCACTACAAACCAACCACCAGCACCAAAGAGGCTTTCCCGTGGGGAGCATAAGGCTGCTACTTACTAGTAAAGCCTATCTCCCCTCAAGAGCAAAAAAGGCCAAACAGGCCCGCAGGGCTGCAGCCAAGGAAGCAGCCAAAGTCGCCTCTGCTATCCCACATTCAACGCCAGGAGGAAATCAAAACCTTCGTGGTGGAAGCAACTTGGGAATCCCTCAACCAATCAGATTGGGAAGCCCATGCCAATTGGGCCACCCAATCTGAGGATCTGATGGGCAACTCGATCTCACCTGGACCTTTGCAACCAAGCCCCAATTGAAACTGACTTGGTTTCCAACCTACCTGAAAGTAATTTTTTTGCCCCACTTAATGGTGCACTGAACTCATCTGCACTGCAAAAAAATTCGTTCAATGTCGGGGGAAATAAATAGCAAAGGCAAAAGCCAATGCGAACCTCTCTGCTAAAATTAATAAAACTACTGATAGCATTGCTGCAAACACCTACACTGCCGTGAAGGCCCACGGGGATCTAGAGGAGGCTGGTGGGCCTGGGTGCCCACCCCCTCATACCTAAGGTGTGATGAGGGAAGCCTTCACTTTAGGGATGTTGAATATCGCCGGACTCAAGGCCTTGCCATCCCAGGCTAGGAAACTGAGTTTTTAAAAAAATTTACCCATGGACATCCTGGCCATCCAGTAATCCCACTGTCTGCGAGGTTCTGAGGACGCTTGGAAGATCATGCTCCTCCTTCCCTATCCTTCTGGTTGGAGCACTGTGGGGTGCTATTTTGGAAAAACAATTTTTAAATTTTTATTGTCAGAATCCTTCCTCAATGGCTGAGTCCTCATTGTTACATTCTCGTGGGCCAAAGTGGCACACGCTATCATCAACATTTATGCTCTGACCTGTGCATGAGAGCATTGGGAATTTTTCTCATCGGTCAAATCCCTTCCATTACCCCATGACCAATTTTGTAGTTGGCGACATGAAAAGTTGGCTGGACTCACCCACAGACAATTGGACTTCCTCATCCCACGCCCCCCAGGGTCACATAGAACTTTGCGTTATAAAGGCCACCCTTGGGTTATTAGATGTGCTGCCACAGCAAGCCCTGCTTCTTGAAAGCATGATGCGCCCCCACGTCCACAACAGCCAATTAAGGTCCATGAACCGCATCGACCTTATCCTCACACTGGCGAAATTTTGATCTCACATTTCCCACTTCTAACACAACAAAAATCAATTTCTCCACCCCAAGCTGGTCTTGATAACCTACCACTTACCTGTCACAGTGGCTAAGGCCCCGCATTGGTGCAAATTCCATTCACCTGAACATGCGTCACCAGGATTTTCTACTTGGGTGGAATCAGCAACTTCAGCAAAAGAGTTTAGTACACCGTTTTGCGTGGACCCAATTTCCACATGATCAGCCTTTAGAGAGGATACCATCCGTCACACTCGCCACTTCTCCTCCCACGCTCACAAGCTACATCGGCCATCATCTCGCGCGCTCTGGCAGATTTGGCACACCTGGAATTCAACATCCCGCCACAGGCTACAGCCCTGCTTGGGGCTGGAAGTGGGCAGAAGCAGCCGCACACTTCAATGCGCTTAAAAGGCAACACAAACATTGGGTTTGTGTTCAGTACAGGGCCAAACACATTACAGAGGGTGACACATGCACCACATATTTTTTAAAAAATTCTTTGCACCACGCCAGAGCGTGGCCTGCACATAGGTGCAGAGATAGGATTATTCCATCGTGGATACGCCAGCTGAAGTGGCAATCAAAATACAAAAGTATTACTCCTAGTTATACTAATCTGATCCAATTCAGCCAGCCAAAGTAGCGAAATTTCTCGACAGCACTTATATTTGCACCGTTTCCTGATACCTGGAATTAATGAATTTGATTACTCCAAATGAATTCTGGTCAGCCATTCGCGGTGCGCCAAACCGAAAATGCCCAGGCCCAGATGGCATTCCATATGAGTTCTACAAAAAATAATTCAAATATATATCCCCACTGCTGCTTGCCTCCTTTAACCAGAGCCTTCTGGATACGCGCCTTCTACCAGGAGGGCAAGAGGCCTTCACCGTCACACTCTTTAAGAAAGGGGATAAGCTAGACCTAGCCAACTGGCGCCCCATTTCTCTAACAGATACAGACACCAAAATTTTAACCAAAATCATGGCTAACCGTTTAGGGATTGTAGCTTCTGCCACTATCTCCCCAGAACAATTTGATTTCATTCCCAGAAGGTCGAGTTGGGACAACGTGCACTCTGTGGCTAACGCATGCCAGTCCACAGCCTCTGGGGCACTTGTATTCTTGGACCAACAGAAGGCCTATGATAGACCATCTAGTACTAAAAAAAAGAAGGCCTATGATAGAGTAAATGGGAATACCTCAGGGCCTGCCTCCATCAATTCCGCTTGCCCCCTCGCTTCATCAACTGGGTAATGCTGCTCACGGAATCTGCAACAATGGCAGTGCGTGGCCCTGGCTTCCTAACGGAAGTAGTCCGCCCTCAAAGGGGCTTACGCCAAGGGGACCCCCTTAGCCCACTCTTATACAACTTCAGCCTTGACCCACTACTTCAAAACGTGAATGCCCACCTCACTGGGGTCCATGTACCAGGCCAAGCCCCAGTCAAGATGATGGCATTTGCAGATGACTGTGTGGTTGGGGTGTCCAATAATAAAGACGCACGCGCACTTGAAGCTCTCATCCAGGAATAATCCCAGGTAAGTAATGCTGCACTTAACACTTCCAAAACCAAAATCATCCTCCTTGGTCGGTATCAAACCTGCTGGGCCCCAGCGACCAGTGCCCAGCCTGGCCCATCTGCTCGCACACGTGCTCGCCTTCCCTGCTCACCCCACTCCCCTTGTTCTCCCCTTCGTGCCACGCCCTATCATAGGGCCTGTCCGCCATCTGGGCGTGTGGGTGGAGGCAGGCGGGTATTCCTCAGCAGTAATGAGAAAGTTGTATTCTAGACAACGTGATGAAACGCATCATCTCCCTCAAAGCCCACCCTACTTCCCTTACTTGCAGGGTCGTTTTGGCCAACTCTATGCTCCTCTACAAAGTCTAGTTTGGAGCCCACGCCATCGCCTTCTCCCCAGGTTTTTTCAAATCTATGTATGCCCTTCTGCAAGGGTGGCTTTGGTCAGGCCGCCCACCTCCAGTGCGGCTTGAGGTCATGTTTGGCCCTCGTCATCATGGTGGCATGGGCCTGCTCGACTTTAAAGCCCATGCTGCCAAGATCCTGGGCACTCAGATTGCGGCCGTCACTGCCCCTACGCTCCCCTCCAAACACTGGTCCCGTGCGGCCTGCTCCAACTTCTTTTGCGCCCTGGGCCTTAACAATCCATAGAACCCTCACTCCTTGATGAAATATATAGATTCCCACCCATTGGCCACAGGTCCTCACGGTACTAAAACCCACTACAAACGAATCTTTTCTCCATGAGGAGCACTGAGTGGAGAATTCGTATTAGTGGACACACAGCACAGAGAGGCCGCCCTTCTCCTCAGTTCACACAGGAGGTACAGGGGCTACCCATTCAAGATGGCTTGATCTCCACACAGCCCCATGTCCTATCCAGGGTGGACTACCTGGACATGATGGACATCCCTTATTCCATTGAGACCCAGAAGACTATTTGGAAATACGCACACCACCCTCTGTTGCATCCTCAAATCCGTTCACATTCGTGGCGCTGCCTGAGGCAGGTGTACCATACATCTGAGCGCTATAACGCTTTACACTCATCCTGCGTCGTGTGTGGCCAGTATGGAACGCTGTTCCACCGCTTGGAGAAGTGCCCTACCTCTAAAGTGATATGGCGCGAAGTCTAACGTCTGCTTGACCAGGATCAAACACATCCCTTCAGTCTGTCAAGAGATATGTTTGCTATATCCATGGTATCCTCCCTTCCACCCTCCCTCCATGCTCTGGTGGTCGCAATCGCCATGTGGACCATCCACTCGATTGCCTTGGATGCCATCGCAGGCTCCATCCCCACCCTCCCAGAAGCTATCCACAGATTTCAGTCCCATTTGGTGGACCACTTTCAGGCGTGGATGTTTGGGTACCTCCCACCGCGTCGCTGACAGCTGGTCTCCTCCTGGTTCCCAGTTTGGTTCATCAAATCGGACCCTTTCCTCCACACATGTTCAATTGTGGCTACGGCCCCTACACACGTTCCCTCCCCTCCCCATAGTGGCGTTCCCGCTGGCAATAAGAGAAAGCATCGTTTCTCTGGGGTGCCTTCCCTGTTACTAAGTTTCATTTCTTTTGGGTTGACATTTGGAAGTGTTCGTCCCCTGGTCAGCCTTCCTCACAATAAACTAAGATTTTCTCAGATCACCATTTCTGAAAGCCTGTTCAGCCTCATCTGAAGTGCCTGCATCTTGTTAGTCAGAATGCCATTTTCAAGGAGTTCCCTTAGTATCAACCAATTTAGCAATTGGGCATTTGGCAGCATCTGGTTGGCCAGAGCGCCGTTTATGAGGATTACTCTCCTCATCAACCAGTTTATTAATAATAGGTTTAACAGCATCTGGTTGGCCAGAGCACCTTTCATAAAAATTTCCCTCCTCATTGCAATATCTAGTAATATTGACTTTTGAGGTGACTGATTCAGAAAGATGCCATTTTTGATATACCTTGGGATCACAACTATCTCCTTCAGCCTTGATCTTCTCAACATTGAAGATTAGGGCTATATGGCGGTCAGGAAAATGTCTTACCTGTTATATCACCCCCAGATGAGAGCCCCCTCCTGCTCCCAAACTCCTCCACCTTTTGTGGAAGTTGATGCAGTATTGTCAGTTTGCAAGGTGGACTCCTTCACTGGGTAACCTAACCACTTCACCAGGTACCAATGTCTCCCTGGGAGATATTCATGTTCAAGAATATCTTACCACATATTCATCCTATCCTGGGTTGCAGAAATGAACTATCTCTGGATTCTCAGGAAGAAAGCTTCAACCTTCTTAGGTTACAAGACGTGAAACACTGGATGCGCACGAGATCTTTTGGGAAAATAAAGTTTATAGGTTACTTCATTTACTTGATGGAGGACCTTATATGAGGTCATAAATGGACCAAATATTCTCCAGCTTCTAGGGATTGCGTAGTTTTTTGCATTAATTAAAATTAGGTCTCCTTCTTTTAGCACTGGTTCCTCAGATTAGTGAACGTTAGACTTCTTCTTCTGAATCTCTAGCACTTATTTAAAATTTGAACGTATGTTTTTAGGTTATTTTTCATCTTTGCTTCCAGACTGTTTGCTTCTGGGTTTGGACCTCTGAGAGGGTTTTACCATTTAGGTTAAAACCAATAATTTGCCATGAAGGCTGACATTCCTGTCAATGAGTGTACTAGATTATTGTAAGTTAATTGAACTAGTTTCAGCCAATCAGTCCAGCGTTCCTATTGGGTGGTCATGTAACAATGCAGGTACTTCACGAGAACTTGGTTAACATATTCTGTCTATTTATTTATTTATTTATTTATTCACAGCGGGGAAGGCTGACCATGGGACGGACACTTCTGAAATTGACTCGTCCGAGACAATACTTAGTAACAGGGAAGGCACCCCAGAGAAGCGATGTTATCTCTTGTTGTCAGCGGGAACGCCACTTATGGGGAAGGGGAGGGAACGCGTGAAGGGCTGTAGCCACAATTGAACACTTGTGGAGGAAGGGGTCTGATTTGATGAACCAAACTGGGAACCAGGAGGATACCAGCTGTTGGTGGCGCGGTGGGAGGTATCCAAACATCCACGCTTAAAAGTGGTCCACCAAATGAAAGCGGAATCTGTGGACAGCTTCTGGGAGGGTGGGGATGGAGCCTGCGATGGCATCCAAGGCAATCGAGTGGATGGTCCACATGGCGATTGCAGCTACCAGAGCACGGAGGGGGTGGAAGGGGGAGGCCATTGATAAAGCAAACATAACTCTTGACAGGCTGAAGGGATGTGTTTGATGTTGGCCCAGTAAACGTTGAACTTCGCGCCATATCACTTTAGAGGTAGGACACTTCTCCAGGCGGTGGAACAGCGTTCCATACTGGCCACACACGACGCAGGATGAGTGTAAAGCGTTATAGCGCTCAGTTGTATGGTACACCTGCCTCAGGCAGCGCCACGAATGTGAACGGATTTGAGGCTGCAACAGAGGGTGGTGTGCGTATTTCCAAATAGTCTTCTGGGTCTCAATGGAATAAGAGATGTCCATCATGTCCAGGTAGTCCACCCTGGATAGGACATGGGGCTGTGTGGGGATCAAGCCATCTTGAATGGGTAGCCCCTGTACCTCCTGTGTGAACTGAGGAGAAGGGCGGCCTCTCTGTGCTGTGTGTCCACTAATACGAATTCTCCACTCAGTGCTCCTCATGGAGAAAAGATTCGTTTGTAGTGGGTTTTAGTACCGTGAGGACCTGTGGCCGATGGGTGGGAATCTGGGAGCGTAGGGGCAGTGACGGCCGCAATCTGGGTGCCCAAATCTTGGCAGCGTGGGCTTTAAAGTCGAGCAGGCTCATGCCACCATGATGACGAGGGCCAAACATGACCTCAAGCCGCACTGGAGGTGGGCGGCCTGACCAAAGCCACCCTTGTAGAAGGGCATACATAGATTTGAAAAAACCTGGGGAGAAGGCGATGGCGTGGGCTCCAAACCAGACTTTGGAGAGGAGCATAGAGTTGGCCAAAACGACCCTGCCAGTAAGGGAAGTAGGGTGGGCTTTGAGGGAGGCGATGCGCTTCGTCACTTTGTCTAGAATATGACTCTCCATTACTGCTGATGAATATCCGCCTGCCTCCACCCACACGCCCAGATGGCGGACTGGCCCTATGGTAGGTCGTGGCACAAAGGGGAGCACCAGTGGGGCGGTGTGGGGTGAGCTGGGAGGGCGAGCGCGTTTGTGAGCAGATGGGCCGGGCTGAGCACTGGTTGCAGGGGCCCAGCGGTTTTGATACCGACCAAGGAGGATGATTTCAGTTTTGGAGGCGTTCAGTGCAGCGTTACTTACCCAGGAATACTCCTGGATGAGAGCTTCAAGTGCGCGTGCGTCTTTATTATTGGACACCCCAACCACACAGTCATCTGCAGATGCCATCATCTTGACTGGGGCTTGGCCTGGTACATGGACCCCAGTGAGGTGGGCATTCACGTTTTGAAGTAGTGGGTCAAGGCTGAAGTTGTATAAGAGTGGGCTAAGGGGGTCCCCTTGTCGCAAGCCCCTTTGAGGGCGGATTACTTCCGTTAGGAAGCCAGGGCCATGTACTTCCATTGTTGCAGATTCCATGAGCAGCATCACCCAGTTGATGAAGCGAGGGGGTAAGCGGAATTGATGGAGGCAGGCCCTGAGGTATTCCCATTTACTCTATCATAGGCCTTCTTTTTTTTAGTACTAGATTGTCTATCGTAGGCCTTCTGTTGGTCCAAGAATACAAGTGCCCCAGAGGCTGTGGACTGGCACGCGTTGGCCACAGAGTGCACGTTGTCCCAAATCGACCTTCTGAGTATGAAACTGAATTGTTCTGTGGAGATAATGGCAGATGCTACAATCCCTAAATGGTTAGCCATGATTTTTGTTAAAATTTTTGTATCCATGTTTTTTAAAGAAATGGGGGGCAGTTGGCTAAGTCTAGCTTGTCCCCTTTCTTGAAGAGTGTGACGGTGAAGGCCTCTTTTCCTCCTGGCAGGAGGCGCATTTCCAAAAGGCTCTGGTTAAGTGAGGCCAACAGTAGTGGGGATATATATTTGAAGTACTTTTTGTAGAATTCATATGGAATGCCATCCGGGCCTGGACATTTTTGGTTTGGTGCACAACGAATGGCTGTCCATAATTCATTTAGAGTAATCAAATTCGTTATTTCCGGGTATTGGAAAATGGTGCAGATGTGAGCTCAGTTGAGAAATTCCGCCACTTTGGCCGGCTGAATTGGATCAGATCAGTACAGCTTGGAGTAATACTTTTGGGTTTTGATTGCCACTTTGACTGGTGTATCTGATATGGAATCATCCGGTCTTCACACCTGTGTGCAGGCCATGCTCTGGCATGGAGCAAAATTTTTTATAAAAATATTTGGTGCACTTGTCACCTTTTGTGATGCGTTTGGTCCTGTACTGAACACAAACCCAATGTTTGTGTTGCCTTTCGAGCGTGTTGAGGTGGGCGGCTGCCTCCGCCCACTTCCAGCCCCATGCAGAGCTGTATCCTGTAGCTGGGATGTTGGACTCCAGGTGTGCCAGCTCTGTCAGAGTGCGCGAAATGACAGCCGATGTGGCTTGTGAGCATCTGGAGGAGAGGTGGCGAGATTGGTAGATGGTATCTTCTTTGAAAGTTGCTCATGTGGAAATGGGGTCTGCGCAAAACGGTGCAACAAACTCTTTTGTCAAAGTTGCCTCTTCCACCCATGTGGAAAATCCTGGTAATGTGAGCTCGGGGGGGGCGGATTTTTCGCCAATGTGGGTTCTTAGCAGCTGTGACAGGTAGGTGGTAGGTTATCGAGACCAGTTGATGGTCAGAGAATTCCATTTTTGTACATCGATGAATCCCCCCTTGGGTTGGGACCATCTAGTACTAAAAAAAAAGAATTCCATTTTTGTTGTTTTGAAGTGGGATATGTGAGATCAAAATTTCGCCAGCATAAGGATAAGGTCAATGCAGGACATAGACTTTAATTGGACGTTGTGGACGTGGGGGCGCGTCATGTTATTGAGCATTGGGGCTTTCCATGGCAGTGCATCCATTAACCCAAGGGTGGCCTTTAGAACGCAAAGTTCAATGTGGCCCTGGGGGGCATGGGAGGAGGAAGGCCACTGGTCCGTTGGAGTGTTTAGCTAACAGCTCATGTAGCTGACTGCAAAAGGGTCTGAGGGTAGCGGGAGGGATTTGACTGATGAGAAAAATTCCTGACGCTCTTGTGCACCATTTGGGGCATAGATATTGATGATAGCATGTACCACGTCAGCCCATGAAAAAGTGACAATGAGGACTTGGCCATTGAGGAAGGTTTCTGATGTTAAAAATTTGGAAAAATTATTTTCGCAAATTGGACACCTCACAGTGCTTCGACCAAAAGGATGGGGATGGGAGGAGCATTGTTTACCAAGCCTCCTCAGAACCTCGTGGACAGTAGGACTCCTGGATGGCCAGGATATCCCCAGGTAAATTTTGTTGTAAAAAACTCAGTTTCCTAGCCCAGGATGGCGAGGCCTTGAGTCTGGTGATATTCACCGTCCCTAAAGTGAAGGTTTCCCCCATTGCACCTTAGGTGCGAGGGGTGGGCACCCAGGCCCACTAGCCTCCTCTAGATCCCCACAGGCCTTCATGGCAGCGTGGGTGTTTGCAGCAATGCTATCAGTATTTTTGTTAATTTTTGTAGAAAGGTTTGCATTGGCTTTTGCCTTCGCTTTTTATTTCCCCAACATTGGACAAATTTTTGCAGTGCAGATGAGTTCTGTGCACCATCGAGCAGGGCAAAAAAATTTTCAGGTTGGTTGGAAACCAAGTCAGTTTCAATTGGGGCTTGGTTGCAAAGGTCAGGTGAGATCGAGTTGCTCATCAGATCCTCAGATTGGGTGGCCCAATCAGTATGGGTTTCCCAATCTGATTGGTTGATGGATTACAAATTTGCTTCTGCCACGAAGGTTTCGATGTCCTCCTGGCATTGGGAGTGTGGGATAGCAGTCGTGACTTTGGCCGCTTCCTTGGCCGCGGCCTCGGGCCTGCTTGGCCTTCTTCTGCTCTTGTGGGGAAATAGGCTTTACTAGTAGGTAGCAGCCTTGTGCTCCCCACGGGAAAGCCTCTTTGGTGATTATGGCTGGTTCATAGTGCGCCTCTCCACTGGCCATGGCCGCTGAGGGGTGCTCTTGGAATGTGACGCCCTCCTTGGCGGGGCATACATGTGCCTTATGGCCAAACACATCACAGTGGGTGCAGATGGGGGGCGCGCTGTCCACGGTTACCTGGAAAGGGTGGGTGGTATGCCCTTCGATATTAATAAAAGTGGAGTGCAGGATCTGGGTTGGGCCCCTTGCAATCTTCTCAGTTGGGGTCAGAACTGCGATGGCCTTGCCAGTGCACAGGTGTGGCATCAGCGTAAAGTGTTGCATTTCAAAAGATTGTATTTCACTGTAAATGGTGAGACCATCTTTCAGGTGTTGCTCCAAAATGTCATGTTTTACCGTAGTAGGCAAGAAGTTGAACGTGAGGAAAATTTGGTTGAATTTTGTCCATCTAGTGCATTTTGTTTCAATGACCCGTTGCCCTTCAGGGTGGTTGATCACTACACGCACCGCCGCAGCCTCATCTGCTGCCTCCTTGTTTTTAAAACCTAGGTCCAGCCAACCACGTGACATGGAATGAGGTGCAACATACACCATGGTCAGGAAAAAAGTATGCACATCCCCACAAAATTTTTCCCATAAAGCCATTTGTTGGATGTCCAGAAACATGTAGACTCCGTATCCCACCAACAAAAGTGGCTGGGAGTGCGGCGTATTGATGTACTGGTTGCATCAAGCTTGCTAAGCGAGGATCTCTGGGGAAATAGTGACTGCCAGTTTTTTGAAATTTTTTTTATTCCGCTGGTTTCTCCGGGGCGTTTTCAAACATTTGAGGCCGTGGGCCTCCCACCTGCTCCTCTTACCTTACTTGCCCAACTGCTCCCTGACATGGGCGCAGACTAATCTCCTCTATGAGATTTATTAAACTAGATTCAGACTTGAATTGAATGGGTTGCAAAAGTTATTGCAATGAGAGAGAAAAGCTATTAACTTATTCTTTCTAACCATTGTTAATAAGCGCTTAGGCACCTCATTTTGAAAAAACAGGTTTTAGGCACAGATAGTAAGGCACTATATGAATAAAACCGCCTTAGTAAACTTTAAAAAGGTAAGTTCTACATGGGATTTATATTATAAAACAGAATAAAGGCACAATACAGTATTGCGTACTCCCAGAAGGCTCTTTATTAAACAATCTTTTCAACTTGTTTTTATTTAACTGAGGTAAGCTGACCAGGGGACAGACATTACCGAATATATGTGAAACTAAGAGAATAACTAAGAAGTATAAAAATTGGGCACCCCAGGGTACTCAAGTTACCCCTGTTGCCAGCGGGACTGCCAGGTATGGGGGGTTGGTGCACTACTCCGAGGGGGTTTTCCCTGCTATGGAGCAGGCGTGAAGGAAAGGGAATTTTTAACTAGTTCTACTCTAGAAATGTAGGAAAAAAGACCCTTTCCCTTAAAAATTTAGTTGAAATAGCCCCTAATACTAGCGTTCATATTTGTGCTTCTCACGTGTATTAAAAAGCATTCAAAGTGGTAGATTAGTAGGCTAATAATTTCAATTTAGATTGATTAATGGATTTCAAGGATTAACAAACATTCAAAGTTGTTTCAAGCAAACGATTGCATTTGAGGCTTCAGCGGAATGCTATAATAAGATACAATTCCTACTACCAATATTCCCTTTTTTTGACCCATTTGCAAATAAAGAGACGTGGTGGCTCCCCTTTTTGGTTTTGGGCACCACTAATGCTAAAAACACAAACCCTGTTACAATATTTTATGCTGGTGTGAGGGACAAAATTACAAATAAGGGTATAGATAGTGGAAGAAAATCTAATTCACCAAGGCCAAGGGACTAAGGAGTTACTTGAACAGGGGATAGAAAGTTGCAATGTGGGTTATGGGTTTTGATCCGCCAGCTTTACAATTATACGCGTTGGGCCAGGAGCACCAAGAGTAAGTTAATACAACTTTGGTGACTTCCTATGAAGTTGAGACCCATGCGCTCAAGGCTTTTTATACCATCAAAGCCTGTTTATAGGTATTAATGAATTATATTAACCAGATATTGCTTGAACTAATTGTTGTATAAACCAATCGCAAAATTTCCCTACACTTGACTAAGCAAAAGGTAACTAAGATGAGTGGTGGTCTGACCAGTTATTAAGAACTTGAGGTCAGAGGCCTTGAGTGCGGTAGTGCTTCTCAATAAACTTGAAATGTACTCAATTAGTAAAATTTCCATTAATAGGATATTTTAGAGTCTAGGAGTCAGTGGACGTCTTCTTTATGATCAATAAGGGACCTCCTTAAATGTGCGCCAGTTTGTGGGCTCGCTCAAACCCATGGTTGTCATATTACCAAACCAGTTCTTCTACTTTAATCATAGAAAAATTTCTCCAGTCCTCATTATCCTGGGCTCTTGTCTTGACCTTCCGCTCCAGAGCATTTAAGTAAGCAGAACTTTAAATTGGATTAGTTTCTAGGTAAACTTCACCAGATATCTACTAGGACTTATTTAGTCTTCAGCAAAGCGTGAATATGAAAAGGGAGGCAACGCGAACTTATGTAACAACGCAAATGGGGAATGTCCCATGGCCAATTGTTAAGCTATTTTTAGGAAATCCAGCGGATAACAAGGAGAAGTTTCAATTAAACGCTTTGCAAAAAGACCAACTTCTATAGGGTACCAATTAGGATACCATTCATTCTTTTGATGGTACCATTAGTTTTTGGGTGATAAAGAGTGAATAGAACCCCACAGATGCCCATTAGATCATTGAGCTTCAGAATCATTTGGGACGTAAAGTTGGTCACATTATTTGTTATAAATTATGGGGAAACCGTGTCAATAAATAACATCTTCAAGAATGATTTAGATAGTAGTCATAGCCCCTAAGTCCCATACTGCCTTAGCTTCTACCCACTTGGTTAAATGGTCGATAGCCACAATAATGCACATAAACTGATCTGGCACATTGGTCAAGGGCCCCTTGACATCCATAGAGCTGCGTGGTAGACAAAATTAGGTTTTATCAATTGGTAGGATGTGGCGTTTCAATAGGGAGCTTCAGCTTAACATTTGTGACAACACTTAAGTGCTTCCTGGATATCATATGACATTGATTTATAATAATAATAGTTTCATAATTGTTCAAACATCCTTTAAATATACCATGGCCAGTGGCTCTATGAGCAGTGATAATCAAGTCCAACGCTTGGTAGGCTTAGGGAACAAAAGGGGTTTCCATCAATAACAATATTTAATTTCCCATCATCTACAAAAGTATTTGCTCTGATTTTGTCTAACATTTACTGAATCTTAATAGGTTCATTGACGTATTGCTGGCTAATAATTTTTGGTAGTTAAACTCATCATACTTATCTTCCAATAAGGCTACAGTAGGCAACCTTGACAATCTGTCTCCGTTTTGATGCGTTACCCCAGGTTGGTGTTTTTTTCAAAATAGTATGTCTGTAGATTTAATGCAAGAGGGTTAACCATCCTTCAGCTCTTCCAGATTTTGTAGCCAGCATAATGAGGCATGATCTATTTCATGGTGAATTACACCCTATGAATATAAACTCAAAGTTGTTTTCACACATAAATGATAGCTAGACATTTATTCTAAGTAACAGTATACCTTCATTCATAAATATCCAGTGTATTACTGCAGTATGCAATGGGGTCTTTTTCCCCTTCATTATCAACCTGGATAGCATTGTACCTATGTCAGTTAGGGAGGCATCCTTTTGTATAATAAAGGGTTCATTAAAATTGGGATACATTAATAACGGCGCCTTAGCTAAGCAAAGTTGTAGTTGATCAAAATAGATTTGACAGGCTTCCATCCAGTCAAAAAGAACTTTAGTCTTGAGAGGGTGAATAAGGGTTCACTCGTATTTCTAATTTTTTATAAACTAGTGATAATAGTTAATCCCTCCTTAAGATATCCGAATATTCCGCTTGCTTCTTGGGTAAAACATTTTTTCAATAGCCTAATTTTGGCAATCTGGGGCCTTACACTGTGTTTGTCAATGAACAGCAGATATTTTAGTTTTTTTTGGAATAAATTTCTTATTTATTCAGGGAAGGTTGACCAGGGGACAAGCACTTCTGATATAGTGGGTATAAACTAATGAAATTTGAAAATTTAATACACCCCAGAGGGTTCAAGGCCCCTCTTTTTGTCTCCAGAATCACCAAGTTTAGGACGGTAGGGGTTATGCTGGCTTATTCATGGATGCAGCATGAGTGAAGGAAAGAATTGATCTTTAGGAACCATATGGGAAACCATGTGTTGATTGTCCTTCTGTTTTTTGAGGTCATGTTTTAAAACAACCATGCTTGGAAATGTTCCAATATATGGCAGTGAAAAAAATTGATTGTTTCTTGGATTGTCGGCGTTGCTCCTGTAAATGATTCCAGTACTATCATATGGATCATCCATAGTGCTATTGCTACTATTGACACCCGGAGGGATGGGTGGATAGGTGAGTCCATCTTTAGAGCAAACATGTTCTTAGCTAGGCTAAATAGCTGTCCACTTTCTTGGCGGAATAGGCGCATGACCTCTTTCCATAATGCCACTGATATTAGGCATTGTTTTTAAACAGTGTGCTAGGCTTCCATACTGACCACATATTGCACATGAGTTGTGATTGGCGTTTGATCGTTCAGCTGTTTGTTATACTATCCTCATGCATCTTCACACATGTGCTCTTACCCTGGTTGAAGTAAAGGATGATGTGTGTATCTCCATAATCTTCTTTGGGTCTCCAGGTTGTATGGTATATCCATATGGTCCAGGTAATAAATCCTGGCTAGGTACTCGGATTTCTGCATATTATGTTATCTGTGACTATTTTGCCAATAATTTCCTGTCTTTGATTTAGCCTTGGGCATCATTAGTAATTGGTTTAGCCACATATGTGGATCTTCCACGTTGCTCTTCTCATGGCTAGGAGTATTCGTTTGAAATGTTCAGAAGTGCCACGTCGTCCTGAAGCTGTAGAATGGACGCCAGATGCTTGATTAATGTGTTTGGGTGATCTGGGTTTCTTAGTTGGAGTGCTCCTGTAAAGTTATATCTTGCTGTTCTAACCCAATGTTTATCTGGAAGATCTGGGCTTGTCACTTAAGCTATCCAGTATCCTAGTTGTGGGTCGCTTGCTCTGCATAATTAGTAAGCCCCATACCTCCATTCCTTCTAGAGCTAAATAGGGTTATGAGGTGTACTGGGGGTTGTGGTTGGACAAAAAGCCATCCTTGTAATATGGCGTGAATTGTATTAAAGAAGGCCGGTGAGAAAGCAATTGCATGAGCCGTAAGCCATATGATGATAGAATCATAGAGTTAGCTACCATGACCCTTCCTGTGACCTGTTTGATGTCCATGTTAGGAGGCAATGCGTTTTGTTATCTTATCTGAAAGTTGATTTTCCATCATGGATTTGGCGTAATCTCCTGCTTCTAACCATACTTCCAAGTGAAGGACAGGTCCAGCTGTCAGCTTGTTGGTGAAAAAAGTTTCAGTGGGGGTTTTGATGATTTTAGCCTCCTTTGTCTGGTTAGGAGTCTTGATGTTGTTTTAGTTTGTTGGCCCAGGTTAGATGGCGTCCACTGGGTCTGATATTTCCCCAGGAGTATATTTCCGTTTTCTCAGTGTTAAGTGATGCGTTGCTTATGGCTGAGTAATCTTGTAATACCTTCTCAAATCTTTAAGAATCCTGATTGTTGGATATTCCCACCACACAGTCATCAGCAAAGGCCATCATTTTGACTGGTGGTTGGCCCTTGACATTGATTCCCTAGAGAAGTGTATTTGTATTCCAGATTAGAGGATCCATGGTAAAATTGTAGAGTAGAGGGCTTAAAGGATCTCCTTGTTTAAGTCCTATCTGTGGGATGACTGGGTTAGTTAAGCCTGCTCCACGCACAGCCATGGTGGCTGACTCTGTGAACTACATCACCCAGTTTATGAATCTATTTGGGAGTTTGAATTTTTCAAGGCAGGCCCTGAGATAGGTCCAGTTCACCCTGTCGTATACCTTCTGTTGGTCCAAGAAGATAAGTGCTCCAGAGATTTTGGACTGGCAGACATTTGCAACTGTGTGGATGGTGTCCCATATGGATATTCTTGGAACAAATTCATATTGTGATGGGAATATCGCGTCAGTTAAAATTTCTCCTAGTCGTTTGGCCATGATTTTTGTGAATATTTTTGTGTCTGTGTTGGTTAGATTTAGTCTGTCTTGTTTTTTGAATAAGGTGACAGTTTAAGCTTCTTTGCCTCCAGGTAGGAGGCATGTTTCCATATTACACTTGTTCATGAAAGCTAAAAGGATATTAGATATGTTAGTAAAATATTTTATATAAAATTCATAGGGAGTTCAATAGGTCCAGGGCATTTTCCTCTTGGTGCACTGCATACTACTTTCCATAGTTCCTCGTGCAATATTAAGTTGATTAAATTTTTATTTTGAGCTGTGGTGTCAATATGTGCACTTGCAAGGAATTTTTCGATTTTTTCTGGTTTGACTGGTTCAGATTTATATAAATTTGTATAAAACTATGCACTTTGGTTGCGACTTCTTTGGGTGTTTCTGCTATGGATTTGTCCATTCATCAGACCTGTATGCAAGCTACCATACTTTTCCAGGCGTGGAATTGACAGAAAAAATAGCTCAAGCAAGTTTTCCGTCATTTATGTTTTTTAGCTCTGTATAGAACCCCAACTTGATGTTGGTGCTTACGTATCAGGGTGTTTAGCCAAACAGAAACCTCCTTCCATCTGCGACCCCATCCAGGGCTGTACCCTGTGCATAGAACATTGTTTTATAGGTGGTTGATTTCTATCAAGGTGTGCTTGATAATGAATGAAGCTTCCCTGTATCTTCTAGACGTTGTGTTTGATTTGTTTGGTTGTTGATTTTTAAAATTTTCCCAGCTGGTTAGTGAGTCCAAACATAAAGGTGTTTAAAAATCTCAGGTTGATGATATTTCCTCCATCCAGGATTAAAATTCTGAGTCAGCTGAACTTTCTGGGCGTATTCTGCACCACCTGGGTGCTTGGGTAGTTGTTTCCGCTGGTTTGTAGGACAACAAAACTAGCCAATGGTCTTAAAATTCGATTTTTGTAGTTTTAAATTTTTGAATTTGGTGGTGGAAAGTTAGTGGTGCGCGTATCAGATCTATCCATGACATAGAGATAAGTGCACCGTTGCAAACATGTGGGCGTGTCATGTTTTGTAGTAGGGGTGACCTTTTTGGTAGCAGATCATATAGTCCCAGGGTGGCCTTTGATACGCAAAGTTCCACTTGCCTTGTGGTATCTCCTTTGTGTATGGCCATTGGTCAGTATCTGAGTTAATACAGCAGATCAAGTGTCCCATGACAAAAGTGTTTGCTGGAAGACTTAGTTGTGTTGGAGCTGTTAAAAACTCTCATCAGTCCAGTGCACAGTTTGGTGCATACACACTGGCTATAGTGTTCACTTTAGTGTGCCATGAGAAGGTTATGGCTAGTACACGGCCATCCAGGAATGAACTTTTATTGATAAATTTAAAGTTTTGGTTTGCACATACTATCACCCCACAGTGTTGCGACCAAAATGATATTTATTGTAGGAGCATGTTTTCCTATGCCTCCTCCTCTCCCTGTGAACAGTGGGTTTAATGCACCGCAGGATATCCACGGGTGGGTTTTGTAGGAGACTCAGCTTCTTGTCCCGGGACATTAAGGTCTTTAGTCCCTCTATGTTTACCATCCCTATCTCTACTGAGACGCCCAATGAGCCTCAGGAGCGGTTAGCAGGGCCCCCTGGCCCTATTCCTTCGCTCACATTTCCTCCATTGAACCTCTGCTGTGGAGAGCATAACCATGAGTAGGAGTTGGGGTGTATTCTGCACCTTTTGTTGTTTCTGTTTTTGCTCTTCTCTTGCCTTTGTTGGTTTTCAATTTATCATAGCGGTGCACTTGTGTGCTCTTATTTTCCACATTATTTTCTTGTGCATTTCATTGTTGATTTTCATTTCTGATTAGTAAATGCTCCACAATTTTGGGGGGGTGCGCTGAACACCTGTTTTGCCACATTTATTTCCAAATTGGGTTCTGCCAAATTCAATCTGTTTGGATTGGTTGTTTGGTTTTCCGCGGGATTTTATTGGTTCACTGATTCAAATTCATCCATGTCTTTATGGATCTGTTCCAGTGATATGGATGATTCTGCCGAGGCCTTTGCCTTGGCTGTGGCCAGCTTGCAAGCTTGTTTGACCATTTTTATTCTTTTGGGGATCTTATAAATTATTTTATATTGCCCATGTTCTCCCCAGTTGAATGCTTGTGTAGTATCCATGATTTTGGCGTACTATGAGTCATCTTCGCCCATTTCCTCCTCACAGAATTCCATTTCTCTCAGGCCTTCTTTTATACGGCAAGCATGAATCTTGTGCCCAAAGGCCTAGCAGTGGTTGCATAGGGGGGTTTGAACAATACTGTTGCGCGGAACAGGTGGGATTTTTTCCCATCAATAGTGAAGGATGCAATGTGGGGGATTTTTGTGATATCCTCCACTACCTCCTGGTTCAGGGAAATAATTGTGATTGCCTTACCCAGTGCTAAGGGTTGGCATCAACTGAAATCTTTGCATCTCAAATTGTTTAATTCCTCTGTAGGCTTCCAAGCCTTCTTGAAGATGTTGTTTGACTACTGTGCGCACCAGTGTAGTTGGAAGGTAATTGAAAATTATAAAAATATATTTTGACTCTATCCAACATGTGCATTTGGTCGATACCAAATGCTGACCATCTGGAAGGTCTAGTACCACTCTGACCTTCGCTGCTTCATTTGCTTCTTCCGCAGTTTCAAAACCCAAGGTCTACCCAGCCTTTGCAGATAGTATGGGTTGTTAAGTACACCGTATGTGGGAAAAATTTAAGTTAAACTTTGCCAACCTTTTTATACATTGTCAGTGTTCTATTCCCAGAAAAACTTTTATCCCATGTTCCACCAATGACAGTGGTTGCGAGTGGAATACTTCCATGTAACTGCATTATTTTATAAAAAAATTCACAAAGCCTGTGTGGTGTGACAACTTGGGCTTTTAGTTTTTACTGATATTTTTGTTTGTACCTGAGCAGTTGGTACCTTTGGGCAGTGCAGGTTCAGGTCCGCTGCCCTTTACCACGTTTGCCCAATTCTTTATTTTATTACTCATACTCATCTCACCTGGTATTGATTATCAAAATTTACTGTTGTGTTGGATCACATTACTAAAGTGATAGTAATTGGAAAGTAAAGCGGTGTGGAAGAAATTTCACTTTCAAAGTTAAATTTTCAAATTAGCTTGGGTACCGGTGGAAAACTTCCTCTATATGTTGCAGATGGTCTTAAAACTTTCTGGAAAACACATTAATATTGTCCAAATACACAGGCACGCAGAAGACTTTTAGATACCTCAATACTTATCCATAGCCCAATAAAATACTACCAGGGCTTTGCACAGCCATTGAGGCATCTGAGTGGGTTGGTATAGTCCCTAGACGGTGATCAGAGCGCATTTCCCCTGTTCCTCCTTTGGCAGATCAATAAGCCAAAATCCAGAGATTAATTCCATAGGAAGAAGTACTGATTGCCGCCCAAGCGATCCAGTGCATTTTCAATACAAGGTAGCGGGTATGAACTTTTTAGTAATATTTATGAGCTTCTAGTAATCTATTACCACTCATTTTGACCCATCCTTCTTCTTAATATCCAAAACTTGGGCGGCTGGGACTTTTAGTAGGTAAAAGCATCCCCTTCTGTACTAGCTGATTAATTTCCACGTTAACTACCTCATCCGCTGCTTTAGAACCCCTAACAAGATGAAGGAAAATTGGCAGATCATTACCAGTATTTA
This sequence comes from Massospora cicadina, assembly GCA_022478985.1. Classification (NCBI taxonomy): domain Eukaryota; kingdom Fungi; phylum Entomophthoromycota; class Entomophthoromycetes; order Entomophthorales; family Entomophthoraceae; genus Massospora; species Massospora cicadina. The sequence goes on along the minus strand of JAKSZP010018846.1, from coordinate 21,631 downwards.
TTGATGCAGCACATTATTTAAGCACCCCAAATTGTAGTCATATTTTTGCAAAAATAATGCTGTACTTGTTGAACAAGGCCAACGCTTGGTCCTTTTCATCCTCTGTTAACCTGGAGAGGCACTCTCGAGGAATCAGAGAGTAGACATTTGGATTTACGCCATCCTTCAGACCAAGTTTTTCAAGATCACTAAACTCATGGATATTTAGAACCTCTTATATAAGGAAAATATGAATTAACGCAACTACCCAATGTTGTTTATTTTTTGGGATTGGGGTACAAGTTATCAGAGAGCACCTGCATTTCGCCATGTTCTGACAGAAAAAACACAGGCGCCATGGCTGTCTCTAACTTGAAGCACTTAAACAGGATGACAATCTCACCATATTAACCCTGGAAAAGAATTAAGAAAATTTCTGTCCCCATTATAATTTGATGACCAGCCGAAATGGTTAGGGTATAATTAGGATGGATAATAATGCCAATCAATTCTACAATATATGCTGGTAACTTCAGGGTCTGACAACAAAGCTGCTAATACTTAATAAGTACAATACCATCTTTGCATACAAGGTATCAAACCTCTGCTTTGGGGCTGTTGCAGCTGCGTCCTTCCTGTTATAAAAAAGTGGTAGGATTGTCCTAGTATGTCAAAGGCATTCTCTTCAAAGTCAGCTCTGATTCCATAGTTACTCAGATATGAGATCCCAATTAAGAAATTATAATTCTTATTAGGAAATACATTTTGAGAAGAGTTTACTAAGGTACCAAAGCGCACAGTAACGTGCTGTACGCTCCTTCTAAAGTCGTAGTATGGGGGCCAGAAGTGCCATATATCTTATAGTGGTCTATGTCTGAAGCAAGCCCTAACATTTTCATCAATCAAATATATACAATATAACTGGTACCCCACTGTCTACAATTGCTTGGACCTTGAGCTTACCTACAGTTATATTAATGTAGGTACACTCAGAAAAATGATTATCAGAAGGATTTATCGCGAGGACATGACTTTGTCAGTTTAACCTAAAAGATTTTGTAACTCTTCACACAACTGTGGGCTGGTCTCCTTTAATGCCTCAATGGTACCGCCACTTGGAATCCAGTCAACTTGGGGTCTTAAAGAAATGAAATCTTCAGATGATTCCAACTGTTGAGCACAAAGTTTTAATACTACCTCAACCACTGACTCAGTGAAAAGCATTTTTTGGGAGTGGGTGGTTTCGCTACACTAACATTTTTTGACCCTGAGACTGCCAAAGGCAGCTTGATGGAAGCACTCATATGGCACATAGTAAAGTGTTGTGATGATTTCTTTACTTTGTGGTTTTGATAGATGGGCGGGAGTAGAAATCCACATTTCTACTCTGCCTTGTCTTTTCCCATCTTGTCATCATCCAAAGGGTACACTGCATGAATTTTAGATCTCATGATCAGCTTAAGGCAGCGATTTACATAATGGCCCAATTTTCTGCAGCAGTTACAAATAATTTGGCTAACATCCAATTTTTCTGACTGAGGGCCACAAGGCAGAGGTGGGGTAACTCTTTTCTCAGAGTAATGGTCCGTGACCGCAGTTCAAAGGGCCCTTGATTGCTCATCTTAGGTGCTGCAAAAATAGTGGTGCAACTCTGGAGATAATTTACTATATAAGTGATATCATTTTACTCGTTCAACACCCTAATTAATACCTAATATAAATCTTGGCAAAGCTTAAATCTTGGCAGAGAGCGATTTGTGCATCAAAATCATTAATCAATTTATCCCCTTACAGCGCTTAAACTTCAAAAAAAAACTTTTCTGCAAAAGAGTTCACTGTTTCTTCTTTCTTAAAAAAGATGTTTAGGAATTCAGTTTTGCAGGTGGTCATCCAATCCATCCACCGTATTCCTTGGTTAGGAGGTCCATTGAAGTTACAGTAACTAATGTAAAACTTTTGTAACTTAAGCACCACTAAGTCCTAAATATTGAAGTCCAGTGAATTCATGACAGTCGCCAACTTAGCTTTTCATATGCTCCGGCCCTACTAATCTCAAAGAGACTGGTTAATTTATGTATGATGGCATTTTTGTCAAACTTTGGAATGTTGATCAAATTAACATGATCAGGAGGTTCATGTGGATAGGACCAAAGGTTCTGGTTCACCCTTCTTAACTTCCCACGTGTCAAAGCCAATATGTAGGAATGAACCAGTCCTGAACTGTCACTGCAGCTGTAAATAAGAGCACCTACAGGATTAGGTGTAGCTAACCAGCATGAACTAGAGGTTCACAATTACTCTAGTTGGATAACTCAGTGGGAGGAGTAGCTTCATTCTTAGGATGAGCTGAGGCTCCAACTCCTAGAGCAGAGGTAAAAACTATAGGCAACTCTGGCGTCCCCCTACCTCATTGCCCTCCATATTCTTGGTCTGCGGCCAATATTGAGTTCCTCATGACTTTAATTAACAGCCTGGACGGCTGATAAACGATTAAAATATTTTTCATGGTACAACATGGCGGCGTTCCACCTTTAATAAAAAACATATTTGCAACTTTTTCTTTGTCTTCCAGGAATTCTGATTTCATATTGATTTCTCATTTATCAGGATCCTACCCTTCTGGCTCTGGGTTTTTACTTAAAGCTCTAAGGCCTCAAAGAGCTGATAAAAATTGGTATCAGAATGAACAACTCCAGTAATATCTTCATCCAAGCTCCCTAGGTGATATTCACGTATGTCAGTAAGCTTGGCCAACTCCTTGACTTGATTATTGTGCCATGTATAATATTTGGAAGTTGGCCAACGTGAGCGCTTAAAGCCGCTCATACTTGGCGAACATCATCAGACTGATTAATGGAGCCGTTAGGCGACCTCTAACTTCTAACACTGGTACAATTCCGTTGGAAGGGCTCTTCCCTTGAAACTAATGGAATCCATAATTGATTCTATTGAACTACAAGGAACTAGAGCTGCCCCCTGTACTGAGCACCACAATGTTGAAATCGGCGCTTAGAAGGCATATTTCAAAGGCACAGGCTTTTATATCAAATAAACAAGTTGCTGCATGAAGAAAGTCGCTTTAGTAAACTTTTAATAATAACAAGTTCTCAAGAGGTTTTTTATTATATAACCATATCAAAGCACAATGTAGTATTGCAAACTCAAAAAAAGGCTGAACTCCTTCTTTCACACAATCTCTTCATCAGGTACTCTATAAATATAGGAAAAAGATCCTTTCCCTCTTAGAATTCAGTATTCTAACCCCTCCTACTAGAGTTTCAAATGGTGCTTCTCATGTGTATTAAATAGTACCCAAAGTGGTAAACTAATGGGCTGATAATTTTTATTAGATTATTCAAAGGTATTCCTAAGGTTTGAAAGATTTCTTTGTAGTTGCAATCAACTGAGCATTAGAGGCTCCAAAGTAATGCCATAATGTAATATGTTTCCTCCTACCAAATGTTTTGTGCGGTGCGAGGGACAAGATAATTATATAGTATAAATAGTGAAGCATATTTGATTTGCTGAGACCAAGGGCCTAAGCAGTTACTTGAACAGAAAATTATAGTTTCAATGGGGGATATGGATTACGATCTGCCAGATATACAATTTTCCATAGTTGGATTAGGAGCACCAATAGTAAGTTGATACAACTTCGGTGACACACTATGCTGTTGAGGCTTGTGCGCTTGAGACTCCTTATACCATCAAAATCTGTTTCTAGGTATTAGTGAAATATAGATATTGCCCAAATTTACTTGAATTGATGGTTGCTTAAACTGATTTCAACAGCATTTGGACTGAGAATGGTAGGCCAATGATTTGCAAATTTTGATTTGAAGATTTTCAAGTAGGTTTTCAGAAGCGCAAGATGAATTGTAGGCCTTTATCTGACAATATATCCTCAGGGAGGCCTTTGTGAGAGAGCACTTTGTTTGCAAAAGTTTCATCAGTGTTCTTTGGTATAATTTTGGAAGTATACAGTAAGAATTCAGCGTACTTGGTCATTCTGTCCACTACCGCCATGAAAGCATTATACCATTGAGTTTGGAAACCTATTTATGAATTTCACACTTAGTAAAGGCCACAGCATCTCCATGATCTGGAGGGGCTTTAGTTTCCATAAGGGCTTCTGCCTGGCATGTTTCAACTGGGCGTAGGTTACACAGTCTGATATGCACTTTCTTATGGAACTGGGCATCCACTGCCACAAGTAGCTTTGTGACAGGAGCTCTACCAATTTATCCATCCCCTATTGTCCCGCGAAGGGGTGGTCATGGAATAAGCTTATTGCCTCCTCCTAGATCTTGCAGCTTGGTAGCCATGGGAGACCCTTGTGGAAGATGAAGCCCTTCTCTATTCAGAAATACTTGTGATGTTCATTCTCAATACTCTCCTTCAGGTCCTTCCAGAGTGTAGTCCCATACTCCAAACGTAAATGGGTGGCCCAAAGCTTCATTCATTTCATGAGTAATAATTTGGATGACGAAGAAAAAATTTGGGGGCAACATAGATGCTGTGTTGTAGGTATCTAACTCCTCCTTTGAGGATGCCATTCCTGGTTCTCTGCTTAAAAGGTCTGGAATAAAATTTGATCACCACTGGCTTATACGCGATCTTGAATAATAATGCGCCAGCTCAAGATACTATTAGGCCTGACGGTGGATCATTTTATTGAACTTGTAGAATTTTAGGTAACGTTGGAAGTTATGATCACAAATGAGTGCCAGGCAGACAGCATGTGATGCTGCCATTCCTCTAGAGCTGATATATTTCCAGGAGCTCCTTACAATAGATAGAGTATACATCTCAGCGTGCAGTTTTTTCTAGTAAAGTAGCCTACAGGTTGATCTACTCCATCTTGACCCACCTGCAGCAGAACCACTCCAATTGCAAAGTTTGAGGCATCAGTCTTCATTATGAAAGGCCAATTAGCGTCAGGGTGGGCAAGTACTGGTGCCATCATGAGGCTCTCCTTGATGGCAAGGAAATAATTTTCCTCCTCATCTCCCTACTAGACGCACCTGCCCTGTCAGATGGGTCAAGGGTGAGGCATTTTTTGTTAAGACTTTAGCTAAAAGTCGCAAGAAATTTACCACACCTAGAAACTTCTGAGTCATTTTTGTCTGTAGGGACTGACCACTCTCTCACCGCCTTCAACTTATCAGGGATTATGGACATCCCTTTGTTGTAGATTACGTTCCTCATTGAGAACAGAGTCCTTGTAGAACTCACATTTTGACGGCTTTAGTGGAGGTCACCTTATTAAGGGCCTCCAGCACACTCAGAATTTCGCCCTTATGATCCTCTTTGGTCTTGGAGAACACAAGGCATTGTCCACCTATGCTACGCAGAAGTTCTCAATCAGGTTGCTCAAAGATTGTCGTTGTCATGCTAGACGCTGGGGTGTCCATGAGAATAAAGGGCATCATCTTATATTTAAATACCCACAAATGGCACTTAAAGGTCTTATATACTGCTGTTGCTCTCTGATCACAGAAACTTGTTGAATGCGTCTATCAGGTCTATCTTGGTAAAGACCAGACTCACTGAATTCATCTGGGAGGTGGACTCCATCAACAGAATGGGTTATGGGTCAGTTCGAGTATTGCGTTCAACTCTTGGTAATTTACACACAGGCAGAGTTCGCCACTTAATTTTGTGATCATGAGTATGGGTGACACCAGATTAGACTTGCAGGTACAATCATCCCACGTTCCAGAATCTCCTTAACATACACTTCTAGGGCCACCTTCATCTTTAGGGTTATGGGGTAGATAGGGCAGCCCTTGATAACTCCGTGTCATTTTTGAACTTTTACACAAATGGGAAAGGCCCAACTGGGGAGGGTGAGGGAGAATTATTATTCTGAAACAGGAAGGTGTATGCTTGAACCTCTTCAGGGATGTCAATAACAGGTTCCTGCCTCAGTACCATGTTCACTCCAGACTTCCCTCAACCAGTGGTGAAGAAATTTAGTGCCACCAGAGGTTGATCTTTTGGGTGCAGCATGACCAGGCGCTGCTCCAGTTTGAACTGAGGGTATTACTTGTGCCAACACCGCATGATCAGGTTTATGGGGTCAGGTAGGTTTCTGATAGCGCTAAATGCTTCTTGGTTCTTGTGAGGCCCCTGCCAAAGCATCACCCGGGCTTGATTTACTAATGTTCAATGATTTCAAAGTGTCTTCTAGTATAACGTTTCTCCTGAATTCCATATCCAGCTTCATTCTTCGCGCTAACCTGACATATAACTAGTTGTCCTCTGCCCATGTGTCTACCAGCGCCCAGAGTTTGTACTCACTTCTCCCTCTTGTTTCCACCAGTCTGTAGCGAGATTGAAACATGTAGCTAAGATGAGGTATTTTCTTTATTGATTGTGGTGATGCGCGTGGGGGTCAGGAAGAGGTTGTTGGTAGGACCAGGAGCGTCCTCTATTGGATTTTGGAGGGGGTGACCATGATGGCAGGGCTGTGGGAGGATCCTTGAGGGGGCATCTGAAAAGGTCTGGAGATAGTCTCAGATAAGAATGGCGGCAGAGAAACTCCCCCTAATTGACACAAAGTAAGATTTCACCTGGTCTAATGCCAGTTACCCTTCAACTGGGTTGCGAGTGAGACTTCCTCATTAAGGAAAGCTCCCAGGCGAATGGCAGCCATGATGATAAGGATATCAGGATAGATGTAATGAGGGAACATCCGCGCAATCTAGGAGGAAGAGACTATGCCACCTTACCCAATGGGTGGTATACACAGTCATACTCCATGGCCATCATATTCTTATGCTTGAGAGCTAGGAGGTCAGACCAAGCCGCATCTTAGGAGTTTTCAGGCATGACCGATCTCTCAACCAAATAGTGACATTCGTCCATGGTAGGGGGAAGAGCTAATTGGTTTTCCAACAACTCATTGAACCAGTTCAAAAGGTTTTAGGGCAGGGTAGCCACTACTTGCACAAATTGGAGAGACACAGGGGTTTCTCCTAGAGCAGTGTGAAGCTGGGCCTGTAGCCTTATCTGGGAGAAGGTCTCGTGTAGTGTGCTTTGCTCCCTGGGGGTGAGGGCCTGTCAGAAATCTGAAGAAGGCTGCTCAGAACAGGAGTTAAGTTGGATGTGCCTGCAGGATGGAAAAAATGGGTGGCTTCTCTCATGAGGAACAGGTGAGAAGAGATGACCATCAGAAACGTGGTGGGTGTTCATAACACGCATGTAGGGCTCGTTTTTATTGCTTATTACCACCTCTAGAAGCAGGGAATTCCTGTTAAAAGTGCTTTGTCTAATGTGACTGAAGAGGGTACATGAACACTGCCACAAAGCAGTTAGTCAAGAGGGAACAGGTAAGTGCCCACAAACAGGATAACCCAGCTGTGGTAATATCTCTAAATCCGCATGCTTGGGAAACTCTTGACTATGGTATTTTGGATTACAGTTAGAACTATGCTGGCATTAAACGAGAGAATCTGAATCCATAAAGCGTATACAAGACTCAATGGACTTGTCAAAGTCTGAAGTGTGGTCTATGTACAAGTTCCCTTAGTTACCTTAAAAATGATTTTAAAAATAAATTGATTTTGAAATGTAATGGTTTTTATTAAATATTATAGAAATAGAGATTTAAGAAACTCTTCCAGTCTATATACAACTAACTACTGGGAAGCACATGACAATTTCCCCGCAAAGTCAGCGGTCATATTCTTTAAGATGAGATATTATGAGGGTCCTAAATTTGATTCCCTCTTCTCACCCATTCTGGAACTAGGGATTGGTACCATAAGGGTGATCAAAAAAAATTTTCATTTAATTTTCATTTTTATCATTTTTGATACCTGTTACATTGATGACAACCATATGCTAACTTTTAGATTAGTTAGAAAAGATTTGGCGGCATCTGATTTGCCATATCACCAATTCCAAGAGTCCTGTTCAGCTTAATCTGAAGTGGCCACATCTGGGTGGTAAAAATGCCATTTGTGAGGATTTCCCTGATTATTAAATAATTTAGCAATATTTCATTTGGCGGTTTTTTGGACAGAGTTTCAATTATGAGTATTTCCCTCATCATTGTCCAATTAAGTAGTATTAGGTTTGGAGGCATCTGGTTGGCCAGAACGTCCTCCACTAGGATTTCCTTTCTCATTACTGTATTTAGTTATATTGAAAAAAGGCATCGACTCTCCAGAATGCCATCTTATGAAATTTTTTGGATTGCAACCATTTCCTTCATCCATGATATTTGCAATAAGGAAAATTAGGGCTATGTGGCTGTCAGACAACGCAATGACCATTACACCATGTTTAAGTAGTTGCCCATAAGGTGAATATTTCTGGCCATAGTTGATACCAAATTACCAATTAACATCTTTTCTTCTTGGTTGGTGATATGGATTAAGGTCGCGCCAGATCAGAACCAGAATCTCTATTATAGACCGGGGGCCTCATCAGACCCAATCCTCGTGGGTCTACTACTCCCTGACACTTCAAGTTGGATTTCTAATTGTTCTGGCCCCGGTGGTTTGCTAGGAATGATGGTTATGACCTTCTCATAATCACACAATTCCTTATAGAATTTGACATCAGAATCACTCACAAGGAATTATCTTTTTCTATCCTAGGGTAATGAATTTCCTAGTTGTTAAAGACATGCCTGAAGAGAAAGGAAAATGAAAACCTAGGAGTTGCTTACTGGAACATCCAGACTTCATTTCGCGGCTAGGGTACTGTGTATAAAGAAAAAGCCAAACTTCCTCCTTACAGTGCTAAGGCTCAAGAAGTGATGAACATATTTAATTTAATAAAGAAGTAGTTAGACCCCCAAATACTCAAATATCGGTGAACATGGGGACTCAAGTTACTATTCCACTGGACCACTTATTGGTAATTTTTGGAGAATTTAATCTGTCCATTTGAGAGCCTCTTACTTCCCAATGTGCTAGATCCTGCTTACTGGGGCACCTAATCATTTTAATGTATATTATAGTGATCGCCATATGCAAATTAGTAATACAGTCCAGTTGCATTAATTCAGACTTTACTCACTGATCAAGTTGAATCCATTCAAAGATGTGTAAATCCACATGATTTAGGGATTAATTAAGATGCTACCTTTCTGTGCAACAGTTCTCAGGAATGTACAGAAAAAAAGTGAGCCCAAAACTATAAACAAGCGGAGAGGTCTATAAAACGAAGAGATGTGGTGAAAATAGACTCCTTTATTGATTTTTAAAGCGTTTATATCTATAGGATGTGTGGGGACGTGGTGCTGAGGGACCTTGAAGGCCCGGTAAAATCAGGATTCTTCAAAGTCTTTAGGATTGACCACCTGGTTGGCACCATCATTGTGCTGTGTCTTCCTCATGACCTTAATGGTGATGATCACACCTCTAAAAGTTTGGAAAATGGGCTGAAATCCCTTAAGGCTTCTCCATCAATTCTGGTGCGCGTGATGCTTCCTGATCAAAACACTCATTGGTACCTTCAAGGACAGGTTTCTTTCATTCTGGCTTGAGTGTCGACTTATTAAGGACTGATTTTAGAGTAGGGGTTTTAAACTCACTCATCATCTTTAATCCTGAAAAAGCCTTAAAGAACCTGCCAGAGGGGGTATAGGGCTGAAGAAATTGGCCATGTACTATATTTACCACCGTCCCTGACTGATATCAGCAATGGAGTACTTCTAGTATATCATATGAATGACCTTTGTAAAGTCCAAACCAAAGTACGTCAATCTTGTTCTGTCTACTCCATGTCAATGGTGGTAAAAGGGAATGAAGGTCACCTAATTGATGTATTGCTAAGAAGGTTTAGCAGATATTAAATTTGGGATGCCTCTCTTTCTGTGGTGGTGACATTTTCATGAGTAGCTAGGGCATGAAGCAGGACAATTTTATTAGCTAAGGCCCTCATAGTTAATCAGTGTTTTCAGGTACATAGATATCAAGAAGGGGCTGAACGCTACTTGTTAAATGGGGAGCGCTCCCATACATAGAGTTTTAAAAGGAAATTTTACTAATGATGGATGCTTATTCAGTAAAAAAAGTTGATGTGTTAATAATGGTTTCAGCAAGTAGGTCCAAAGGCAACCATCTTCTATAGGATAGAGATGAGGGTTATGTTATCATGTTCCACTGCCCCATTAGTTATAGGGTTTTAAGGGGCGGTAAAAATTATGTTAGTTCCAAAAAAAGAAAATAGTCCTTAAACTAAATGCAAGGTGAAATTTAGCCCAGTGTATGAAAGTAAAGTTTGTGGGCATTCATGTTGAGTGAAAAAGGGCCAAATAAGAAATAGGTTTGTGGCTTTTGTGGTGACAGCGGGGACAGAAATAGCTTCAACCCATTTAATCAAATGGTCCAGAGCTAAGAGAATATACTTATGGCCATTCAACCCTGTGGGTAGAGGGCCCACTACATCGATATTAATGACATTAAAGGGACCTGATGGGGAACAAATGAATGCTGATATTGGGGCCTGGAAAAATCTTGGGATTGGCAAGTCATACAAACCTCTTAATCTTCTTGGATGGTCTCCGCCACTAGGTCCCAGTAGCATCATTTCTTCAGCCATTTGAGGTCTTCTTCACTGCCTTATGTCCCACAGCTTTATGTCCTTCTATGATAACATCAATAGAGAAGAAGGTTGGATATAAGGTAGCCATTTTTTGTTGAATTTATTATATAATATTCCTTCCTTAATCAGAGTGTCTTGGATCATTTTTTAGAGCTTGTCTTGAATCTCAGGAGTCTCCAGCTCCCATCAATTAGACATTTGATTATATTATACTTTTAATTCTCCTTAGAGGTCAAAGCAGCCAGTACCAGCATCCTAGAGACCATTAGCGTACAGCTGAACTGCTCCGGTATGATGGACTATAGTGAAGCTGTAGTTAAAGCCTTAGAGCCCATCTGGCTAACTGGTCACCTAGGTCTTTCTTCTGCTACAGAATTAGAGAAAAAGTTGGCCCGTTTTAACGGTGAAATGGGTGCCCTATAGGTAGGCCAGAAATGTTTGATCACCAACGAAACAATAAGGCACTCAAACACAGTAACACTATAGTTCTGTTCAGCCTTGGCCAAGGTCTTGCTGCAGTAAGCCACTAAATTATTGACCTTATCCTCAATGCGCTGAGCTAATATGGCCCAACAGCAACACCACTAGCATCTGTGAATAGCAAAAAGGGTCAATGAAATCATGAATGGACTAGGTAGGCTTAGAAAAAAAAAGATACATGCAATATATTAAATGCCAGTACATGTTCAGGCCGCCACTTGAAAATTAAATTATCTCTGTAGGATATAGATCAGGGGATTTGACAATTCAGTGAGCTAGTAATGAAAAGTTATAATAGACCACCATGCCTAGGAATACTTGTGTATCCCCAAAACTTGAGGTCATATCATCCTCTTAATGGCGTCAATATTTTTCTGAGATGGGCTGAAAACTGTTTTTGGAGACCTTAATTCTCCGGGACTCCCTTTCTTAAAGGAAAAAAAGCATTTTAGAGGCTTAAACTTTAATAAGCCTATCTTTGAAACTTATAGACTTAGAAGAGGTGTTCCACATGACCATTGAAGGTTCACAAAGAGACACTGATATCATCGAGGTACTTATAGACACATGATTGTTTCAAGGCCCCTAATATTCTGTCCATGTCATATTGAAAGTTACCTGTCGCGTTGCAAAGGCCTTGGGGTATCCTCATTGGTAAAAACAGACACTCGTTGGCTATAAGTGCACAATTGGCTCAATTTTTGAGGTGTTAATTCTACTTGCCAATATCTGCTAGTGAGATCCTTAGAGGAAAAGTATCTAAACACTTCAAACAAACAGAGAGAGCCATCAATACATTGCAAGAGAAAAATGTCTTTCAGAAGTTTAACCATATGGAATCCTTCTTGATTAATCAAGATTTAGGATAAAATATATTAATCCCAGCAAAATGGCTTATCAACGGGATTTCGTGGTTATTGATACAATTTCTAGGTAGTTTCCCCAAATTGGGTTGAGCAAAATCCAAGTATTTCGCTGAGATTGGAAGTTAGGATTGGTCTGGGTTAAACAATAGCCCAAATTGGTATATGAATTACTGGCGACTAGTAGCTGAGGATGATCAATTTATGTCATTTAAAACATGTCAGCGGAGAATAACAATCCTGATTTCAAAGTGTATGAGGTTGTTTCCAGCGCCTCATATTTTTAAAAATACTGCCTGAGAAAGGCGATTTCCCAATTGAATGACTAGAAGAGTTGAAACGTGTCATTGGCGAAAAGCTGAGAATTCCATGGTTACCAAGTGACCAAAGTGGTTTCTAGCGCATAAAAATCAACTTGAAGGTCTAATCCAAATCTGATGTTTAATTATATTAATGATTAATACAGCTCACCGGAGACTTCAGGCTGAGAATGAGCCAAAACTAGTTTGGACATTGGGGAGGATGAGGCAAGAGGGTCAACGCCAGGGAAGAGAGAAGTGCAGTTAGAGTGAGTGGTTGGATGGAAGAACCATCAATGAGCACATAGTTTTGTGATGGGTGCAGTAGCCCTTTTGTAAATAATGATTTCTGACGCTTTCCTCTCATAAAACTCATCTTTGCTAATCTCCCTTTTATTTTTTTTATATTTATTCTTATGAGTTGAGGTTTAGGATGAGGGATATCTGAATGGCGCAGGTGACACGCCGTGGGGTCAGACAGCGCTTGGGCTCTGATGCCTAAGGCGAATTGGCAAGGGGTGACCAGTCTTCATATTGGTTGGCCTGCTGACTAGAAGAGCCATGGTCGCCAAAAAAGCAATTTTCTGACACTGTCCTTTTTTATAAACGAGTTAAGCCTGTGTTAGTCCATCCTCACGCGATGTCTGCCATTCTTCTTTCAATCCAAAAAAGAGTGGAGGCCCAAGGGTTATCTGAAGGCACTAATAGCCCAGCTTCAAGTACTTGCTTAAGCTCAACAGCCGCCTGAGCTTCTTCAACCTTACTTTTTTGTTTGGGATGAGTAAAATGATGGAGCAACCCCAGTCTCCACGTGATGCAAAACGCATTTATTTTCCCAGATTATAGGTATAGGTATATAAGAGTTCTGAGTACTCCTCCAATAAATTTTAACCTGAAACTGTTGCTCACTAGTGAGCTCTTGCCCAATACAGTTGTTGATTAGAGCTACTGATGGCAGCGTTTGGAACCAGAAATTCTTTAAACTATTAAAGGCTATAATTATCATAAATGGCCTCTACAGGAAGGAGACGAACATAAGCAGATTGAATATCTTTTAGCACTAGTGGTGCTCAATCCAAAATGGAGAGCCACCACGAATTTTTATTTGCAAATGAGCCGAACAAAGGGAATATTGAAAGAAAAATTTCTAATATGGCACCTCAGCTAACAGCCTAGGAAACCATATCAGAAGGTGAGGAAGCTTTGGGAAACTTTTGTCCAGCGCCCACTTTAGCTGGTGGACCATAGTTGACAGCATTGGGGTGGGAGCATCAGCAACATGTGGCATAAGGAGGTATAGTTGTGGGGTTTTTCGTTTATGAGGCCAGCGGTGTCCATCGCCTCAACTTATTGAGCAATATGATGCTCAGCGAAAGTGTTGAGAGCAAGCACACAAGTGAAAGACTAGATGCGCCGGCAGGTTTTGGAATAATTGAGGTTAAAAAAAGTTCTTACCGCGTTGATGCAAGCAGCCGGAATATTAAGTCCCATTATAATAGGCTTGTCAGTGAGGTTAGCCAGCAACACAGATATGGATTTAGTATATAGCAGGATTTAAAATTACTGGACAAATTAGGACCACCTTTAAAGATGGGTTATTCAGACCGTGGTTCTCTACCAGGTATCTATAGGGGATGTTGATATGAACCTGAGTGTCTATAATAATCTAGTACTTTAGCATTAAGTGGTCTTCATATGAAAATAGATTAGCATGCCTTTTTGGCCATCAACCGCAAGATGTGGAGAATCTTACGTGATAACCCTTACATAACACCTGAGCTGGTTAATTCACATTTTTCACCCTATAATAGGCAAGCGCGAGCTTTGACATCAATTTTAGCGTCATGTGAGTATAAAAACAGTGGGATTAGTGTCCCAGCAGGGATAAAAATCCCTCGTCATAGTGCACTATAACAGAAAAGTTCTGGAGAAACTGAGTTATGAGGAGAATATCATAGCTCAGGAAGTCTAATGTAAGGCAGGGGTTTTCACTGAAAGCGCCTAAGTAAATATGCAAGGAAGAATAGGCCACAATAGACTGAATGCATTGAAGCCTAGCTGTATCATAGTCCATGTAATATGGCATGTCCAGAGCAATTTTGATGCATTTCATTGGTTTATATAAGATGACATTCACGGGAACCACTGTCATAATGGCGTGGATAGGAAATTTTATTAAATTTAAGAGTGATGTGGGTAGACAAACTTTTGAACTGAAGAGGTAATGTGAGAAACATATGAGATTAATCAGAGGAAGAGTAAGCAGTATCAGACTCTTTATTATCAAAAGTAGTAAAACTTCATCTTTTGGTATGACAACTTCTGACTCATTAGATTTCACGGATTGTGCTTGTAGTAGTGGGATGCCATCATAAAGTGTTTGTCCTTCATTTTGATGACTCTTTTCCTGCCTCCTCATCAAATCTTTTTTAACAAGTCTTGGCGCTATGACGGAATCCATTACAATAGGTGCATCAAGGTCTAATTCCTATGGTTCTTGACAATGTGGACCCAAGGATGGCTGAAGGTGCGGGCGTGGTATACTTGGGGTGCATAGTAGACGCAGGTTTTCGTTCAAGGTTTCCTTAGTTCCCAAATTCTAGTAGAGACCTTATTCTAGACAAAAATATGCAATTGGACCTCAGGATAAAACCTCAACGAGAAGATGATTGCAGTTATGGCGTTTTACAATGTAATGTAGTTAGTGGTTACCAAGGGCTGTGCTTGGGCATAAAATCAGCTGGCAGACTCCAAGGGGCTTTTCCTTTGTTCAAATGATTACTCATGAACTTCTGCTTTTGGTAACCTGGTTTGGTTGCTTCTAAATTACCTGTATCAGGGCGGTATGGACTTGTTTCCAGGTGTGACATTCATTTAGATGGGAAAACATATTCTCCCAGACAGTGCTATTCAGACAGGAGTGATATTTTTACCCTCTGTCAGTCAGTAACCTCTTCCAAGGCACTCTCATAAGTGTATAGAAGGAGGCTATTAGAAATCAGTTGAACACATTATACATCTTGCTTACAGATTAAGTATTTTGAATATTGTTATTAACAGTATATTATTATTGACAATTGCTGACTAAATTATTAGTCATATATAATCAAAGGATATATCCAATAATTGGTTTCTATTAATGTTTCGTTGTGGATCAACCCTGACAATGTTTATATAGTTTACAATGAGAAACTGATACATGTTATTTGGATTACTATGATGAATCATTCATACTGAACGATTACGGCTTTTGTCAAAACTACCAAAGCGTTTTTAACGCTTGTTTCAGCAGTAGTAGATGTAATCAGGCAACGTGGCCCCTATGGAATAGGTGACTGGTTCCTAACACTAATAGATGGTTGCCAAATTAATAAGAATAACTTACAGGAGATTAACTAAGACTAAGGAACATGTGAGGTTCAGAAGTTAATTTCAAGGGTCAAAGCCTGTGGAGATTAATTAATAAATCTCCTGTGAGATAGCTGAAAATTTAAGAGCTTATTGCTCTATAAAACGCCCTCAGTGTTTTTATAATGAAGCAGATCTTATTTTGATAAAAACTTTTTTTATGCATCCTTATAAAATTTACTCTTTGGGATAAGGGAACAAGGATCAGATATCCTTAGGTTAGTTTGTTTGTTATCAGATCTCCGCTGGCTCAGCATGAAAAGAATAGGTAAAAGCTCCCTACCATTTTAGAGATACCTTTAAGATGGTAAAGCACCTTTTTAACGTTGGACCTTATAAACAACGTGGCTTTAGAAGCACACACCTTAAATAATAGTCTTCATACTATTATTGCCCCAATTCTTTCCATGAATTAAATAATGAAAATTGTTAAAAATCTGTGCAGTTAAATAGGAAGCTGAAGTGAGGTACAATCTTTCAGAATTAATGCTCTCAGATTTTACATTTTTTGCTCACTACAGGGGGTAGTTGAGTTTTAAAAAGACAGATATAATCAATAATGCATGCAAAACGAACTTCAGAAGCTCTGGATTGAGTTGGATACCATCATTAAGAACGTGATGAGCTGAGTGTCACATGCCGGAGTCACTACCTTAAAGGAGTGTGTAACTAAAGTGGAGGATGTTGAGAAGTTTTGAAAAATTATTAATAACCTCTGATGGAATAATGTCTCTGTGATGATAAAGGTAGTAGTATTAATTAAAGAATTATTTTAAAATAATGAATGTAAAGTGGACAGAGAATGATTCTGCTGAGTTTAAGAGGAATTAACAGAATGTGAAAGTGTATTGAGGAACTGGAGAACCACATATGAGATTACGCTCAACTTAAGCGAATTAAAATGCTGATAATACAAAACTCCAGCTAAAAAAAGTTCATTAAGAGATATGACTAAATCGTTAGTTGCCATGTTTGAGAAGACTCCAAAAGCAACGCCTGTAGTTATTCAGGTTGTTGGGCGGGTTCCCCTGACAGTGAATCGTCAAAGAGTTTCATAATACACTGAAATTGTCCAATTTTAACTGGGATAACGCTCCAGCGTTATTTCGTCTTTTTGAGATGATAATGTTTTGTTATATGGACTTCCAAAAAGAGGTAACTGTTATGAAACGCCTCAACACCAATTTCCAGAATCTGGTGTTACCCCACTTAATGGTTATACTGGTCTACTCTGAAGCAAAGGAAGTAATCTTGACTAAATCTGTTAGTACTACAAGAATGGCCAATCATAAACAAGAGTTTATGGGTATACAAGTAAAAAAGGATGAGAACTTGGCCGCTTTTGCTAATTGTTTTTACCTAGTTCTTCAGATTCTTGTGGGGCAAAAGTACTTCAGACTTTGATGCCTACATAGCTATGTAATTGGCATTCAGGTCTTACAGTGAGTTGCATCAATTATGGCATCAGCGTTGATGACTAAAACCTTGACCTCAAAGAGATGGACCATCATAAGATGCTTTGAGCAATCTTAAAGCTCCCAATCAAACCTATAAAATGATTATGATGTAAGCTAAGAATATTGTTTAATTTCTCGAACCCATAGGTAAACTGAGAATTGAAAATGTAATAGGAGTAAAACCTGAGTGTCAGAAATGAGTGGATAGAACGTCATTATGTTATGTCTATCGTGGAAACCGGGCATGTAATTGCTCAATGACGGGATAAGAAGCTGAAGGAACAAGTTCAAAATTTTTAAGAATAAAGAAAAAGAAACCAGTACAGAGTTAGAAAAAAACCAGCAGTCTATATAAGGGACATTATATAAAGGCTTTCAAACCTGTTTTTCCTGACATCATGAATAGTAATATTGACATCTCTGATTTATTTGTGGAAGATGATGCACCTATCATCTTAATTAAAATTGTCAACTTGGATGTCAAGCAATTACTTGAGCAAAAGTGAAGGTAATATACCACAATATTATGAAGGAGATTTCACAGTCATATGCTTGACAATTAGCAGAAAAGTACATAATTACTAAAGCTTTGAAGAGCTAATCAACCTAAACTAGATGAGGCAAAGGTTTCCTTACCTATTAGCACAATCGAGGATCCTTCCCTGACCTATCCAAGCAATTAATCTACTCTCGATTTGAAATAATGCCACTATTCACTAAGTAAATACCTTATTACAATATTCTGAGTAGACCTATGCAGACATTTTAGTCAATTGAATAAGATTAAAGGCATTAAAAGAAAGTGGAGCTTCCATCAATATTTTTCGCCCAAACTAATGAAACATAAAATTTTTCACTTAATTTAGAGCACCAAAAAATTATGGAACCACAGGATCAGAAATCACAATACCTTGTGGAGCCTACAAAGCACTACCAATTCAGTTCAGATTGCCTGTGCTATCATTTTCCACTATAGTGTTAATTAAGAAAAAAAATAACATACTCATTGGGATTAAAAGCCTGAGAAAGCATGGTTGAAGTGTGATTATGATGAAAGTATCCTGATGATTTTGGGGCAACCCTTGCTCATGGTATACTGGTGGAAAGTAGAAGCTCAAAAATAAAAAAGGAATAATTTTGCAATTATTATATATATAACAATGTATTATACCCATTCAGTACAAATCAGTTAGACAAAAACGGAGGGTAATGCCAAAGAGGATCCTTGTTAATTATGGATACCTTTGAGGTTGAATGCAACAAACACTTTTCTGGTAGGACTTTAAATTGTAGTTAACAGGGTTAATAATCAAATTTACAGAACAGTTTTATAAAGAATTCATCAGCCCATGGAATAAATCAAGGATTGAGCCATGGGTAGCACTTGGTATTATTATGCTGGGCCACGGAGAAATAAGAGCTCTTGCCAATCTTGGTGAAAAGCTGATGGAAGTCAAAAAGAATCAAGTCTTCAAGTTTATTTGTTTTGATCTCAATAGCTGTAATAAGAAAATTTCATTTTTTTGGCTTGTTACCTGAGAAGTGACTAAGGGCAAATGCTGCCAAAAACGTCAATGTATTGGTTTATAAGGAAAACTGGCTGATCTGTGCCAATGACAGCAAGAGAAGGTGCTCCGATTATTTGCAAGAGATATAAGGTGATAGCCCAGTATGATCATGGCCTCAGATTTACAAAAAGCGTGATTCATATGATCAATATGGGGAATATCCAATGATAAGAATGTGACCAGTCTGCTGGTCTAGGGCTTTTGAAGCCATGGTTATCAAAGAAATCAAAAAGTTGGTTGAGCATGGGCTCTTTGTTCTGTCTTTGAATCCATTAGGAGTCTAATCATAATTATAAAGAAAAAGGATGGATCGAATTAACTGGTGATCAATTATCATGATTAAATAAATCAACAAAAAGGCTTCCTATCTACTGCTGAGGTTTGATGACGTGCTCAATCGCCTGGGAAAAGAAAAGTACTTTTTGCTTATATATTTGACTTTGGCATATGGAAAATCGATTTGCTAAAGGAAAATCAAGAAAAATTTGAGATATTTACCACACAAGGGATGTACCAGCTGACAAGAATCCCCCAGGGATTGTGCAATGCACCAGTGACATTCTATAGAGCCATGGGCTCAGTACTCAGTGATTTAAAATGACAAGTATGTTGCTATACTAAATGATATCTACGTCTTCAGCAGGACATTTACCGACCACTTGGAGCATTTGAAGGAAATATATAAGCGCCTGGCAATGGCGATCAGAAAAATCAAGCCAAGAAAATAACATTTCTATTAATAGAAACTTCTGTATCTGGGGATTGTAATAAACTCCAGTGGATTACAGTCACAACTGATGAAGATAGAGGCCATTGAGCAGATTCAATCCTGAAGAGTGTTTGGGACATTCGAGTTTTCTGGAGATGGCTAGATACTATCGCTTATTCATTAAGGGTTTCTCTGTGATTGCTGACCATTATTCCACCTTTTACTGGATCCAAAAATTTGTGTGGAACAATAAAGCTCAGAAATTGTTCAATTATTTCCAAAAATTTAATGATTAGCCCTGTGCTGAGTCACCCAAATTTTAATTTGGAATTTATAATCAAACAGATGCCTCATTAATAGCAATCAACGCCATTTTAACTTAAATTGATGATAATAAGGAAGAGTATCCGGTGGCATATGTGAGCAGAACATTTATACTGGCGGAAAGGAACTACAATTACAGAGTACAAGTGCCTTGTGGTAATTTATGCCTGCAAACAATTTCAAGTGTACATACATGGTACACACAGAAAAAGTTGTAACTGACCGCTAGTCCCTGCGCTGGCTACTTAACCTTAAGGAACTAAAGGGATGACTGACACGTTGGGCTTTGAAACTGCAAGCCAATGACTTCGAAATTATCCACTGAGAAGGAGCAGCGCATCAGAACTCTGATGATTGTTATGACTCCTACCATTCAAGTGGTATATCATCAATCTGATTAGATATTCCAGCGGATTATTGAAGGTAACATTAAGGATGAGCCCCAAAAATTCTGAGCGTGCAAAATAAAGTTTGGGGAACACTGAATTGAAGAATGATCAGCATATAAAACGATTGATGTAAAAAGTTCTTATTCTCTAAACCATCAAGACGAGCGTATATCATTAAAGCCATATATAAAATTGCGGACATGGTGGCCTAAGGAAGACTATGAATCATACTCACCAGACTATTACTGGAAATTGATTAATATTGATGTCATGGATTTTCTGGCCTATTGCTTGGAGTGCCAACTCCACAAGCTGCACAAGAACTTGGCTGGATACCAGCTAGTATGTTCTGGTTTCATGTGGTACATAATGTCCACAGATTCTATGTAAAAATTGAGTGCCATTACTGGGGCTTGAAGTACAAAATATTCACGACCATCTAAAAAAATGGGTCAAAACAAAATCTTGAGCAAAGTGGATGCTACGATGAAGCTAAATTCATTTTGGACCAAGTGGTATACTGGCATGGATGCCATCAAATTTTACTAAGTGACAATGGGACAAACTTTACATTCTATATGATCCTTAGTTAAATTTAATGATAGTACAAGGAGTGATGTCCATTACTTACCACCCAGAAAAAAATGGGAAGGTGAAGAGAGTAAATTCAACGTTAGCCGTGACACTGAGAAAACTATTCTCAGGATGAACTTTTACATGAGGTAACCTATCTGAGTTCAGTTACCTTTGCCTACATTATCAGTTACTATTCAGCGACAGGTAAACCGCCATTCAAACTTCTATTTGGGTAAAGAGCCTAGATATCACTGATCTTGCATTCCGCTGTTGAACCAGCTTAGGAAAAAGTGCTGAACAATACCTATCTCTTCTGGATAATATTAGGATTGAGTTAAAAAAGTCAGGCATTTGGATATTTGACTTTTCCACAATAATATTTTGGTGCAGAATAGTAATAATATACTAATAATAATGTATTACTTAAGCCTCAGCAAAATTGGACTGATCAGAGTAATGATTTTACACCTAAAATTCAGCCAGGTATCTCAGATTGAGATGGTGAGGTTGCTACAAACCCTTGGCGGAATAGGATAACTGACTTGTGAGTCCCCCAAGCACTAACTCAAAATTAGTGTTTCCACTTGGGAGAAAAAAACTCCTATTCATAAACTTTAGGGGGTTCAGGGAGCTGCAAAATTTTACCAGCCAAACAGCAAATAATACCTCAGGTGATCAGCTGAGCTGAAAGTAATTTCCAGATGCAATTTAGCGAAAATATATTAAAATGCTTTCCCCTGGTTACATCATTTCAGTTGACAATCCAACACTCACCACAACAGCCCAATTGTGGCAAAATGATCCTTTCAAGATCTGATTAGCTGAATCATCATTTAAATATGTCAAGCATTTCTCACCTATTATGAATTCTGACACCCTTCTTGTTAACATCTACCTTTTGTAGACTAGAAATCAGAATGCTGTAGTATGAGTTCTGCCAAAAAAGGGAAATGTCAGCCATTTGTAATATTCTAATGCTGTTAAGAGTTTATTTAATTATAGTAAAAATGCTAAAA
>JAKSZP010018845.1:0-74228 GCA_022478985.1 Massospora cicadina | reverse complement strand
TTTAGTTAATTTGGCAGGCTTAATTGATTTTAGCTAAGTGGTTGGAGGTTGGAATTTTTAATAGGTTTATTGGTTTCTGAACTTATTGATAGCTATTTACCAATATAAAAAATAATATAATTTAGAATCTGATTGATTTGATAAGTTTATTTTATTTGGCCGAGTGGGTTGATGGTTTTTGGTCGAATCGATAGAATACAGTTTAGCTTTGGGGGCGATTAGTTATTGGTTGATATGATAAGTTCAGTTAGTTTTAGCTGAGTGGTTAATGGTTTTGGTTGCTTCGATTGAGTAAGTAGATTTGGCCGAGTAGTTATTGCTTAACTATATATAAATTTAAATTAATCAATTCGAATCACCTGAAATACTAGACACCGTAGCGAAGCACGGGTATTGAATGCTAGTACCATGATAAACTGTAGTATAATATAAATTTTTTATAAATATAAATTAATAAAAAGTATATAATATAAAGGCTTAATATTTTTACTTTGCACCCTCTACCTATACAGCTAGGAACTTCGTTTTGCGCGCCTTTTGACTTACGTACACTTCAGAGCTCCGATGGGGTTTTGGGTAATTTTTTGCCCTTCAATATTATTTAAGGCGTCACATTTGAGTTTGCTATTAGCGGTGCTAAACCTACGAATTGTTCGTTAACATGCTTGTCGCCCCGTCACCCATATTTGGGCGACATGGTGACGAAAGTGTTAAACCGTCTTGAAATTGACGATATCTGAGATCCCCTAGCCTATTTTTGATCCTATAGAAAGGCTGTTTAGTAAAGAGCTTTAGATTATTAAATAGGCAATTTTAACTTCCTAATGCCCATTTTATAGACTACCGATACCAACGCGTTTTGCTCTTATAGCCTAGTTGATCCCACTTTCCACCTTAAAGTTTTACCATGACCGGATCTCTGCAGGCTGTTAAGGTCAGGGATTTTCCTGATATCGAGCACCACGGTAATTTAAAGGGTTTGGTTGAATTATGAGGTTTCCTTTTTAAAATATTTATAATTTTTCTACTTTTTTACGGAAAGTCGAGTTCTATTCTGAATCTACTTTATTCACTTGAAAAATGGTCGTACTCAAATTTATCGCATTTTTTAATCCAGTTTGAAGCAACTAGCAGCTCAACGCGTAACCAATTGAGCTTTTTTATTAAGTGAAATTACATTTTCTTTCATTTAAATTTTAGATCGCGTTTTAAGGTTGGTTCGAGCTTAACCTTAAACTGACCTTTGTTTATCTCCTTTCAAAGTTCCTGCGCGTCGTTCGGCTTACTACACTTTTCATACTTGAGGATTTATTCCTAGTTGTATAATCCTTTACCGTTTAGAACTGCGTTTTACCATCACTCTAGCATCAGGTTTGCTTAACAAACTTTCTAGATCGGTACCTGCGTAAAACGATGTTGGTGATTGCCATTATCGTATCCGGGTTTGTCTCGCTTTGGTATCTCACCACCTTTGTCTACCGAGCGCCTTTTCCAGAGGAGCAATTGAACCGTTGGAAAAAGTCTCCAATTTCGAAGGGCGATTTGAATATTTCTCTCGACGTTCCCGTGAGCTTCCATCTACACACCTCAGTTGAGTCTCAAGCCCTAGGTCGCCAACTTATGGCGGCCCTCCAAATTGCCCACTTCGAAGCGCCCCGTTCTAACGGCTTAATTAAAACCGAGCCAGTCTTTTACCTCCATACTTTAGAACCAAACAGGTTTGAGATTAACCCTGCTGTAAACTTCACTTCCGAAGGTAATTTGGTCAATGCTATTTGTTGAACTGGAGTCAAGGGCAGTTTGGTTTACATGAGCTTCTTGGCATCAACGATGGGGTTTTGGAGTATCACTTGATCGTTGTTCCAAGAGAGGATCAAGAACTAAAAATGTATGTACGCGAGCTTCATTCGCGTCCCGTCTTTTATGTCCTTTATCCTCCTAATGAGACTGCAGGTATAAATCGCCTCAATATATGCTCATTATACATAGAAGCAGTTGAAGCGCTGGTGAAGGACACTGTCAGTAAGATCTTAAGTTTTCTGGTTGAGGAAAGCCCCGAGGTAGCTGGCTTGCATTTTCCGCTTATTTGGATCTAGGGATTGGTTGTCAACTACAGTCCTAGCTACCAGCTCACCTTCACTGTAATGTACGAAACCCCTCCTTCCATGATATCGCCCGCACTTGACCTTAAGCTCCCCAAGCTTATCGGCGGTAAGGGTTTGATTTTTGGCTGACGATTGAGAACACATTTCACCCCTTCTGAACTTGCTTGCGCCGTTGAGCAGATTTGAAGTGACGTCGCAGACTCAGTACTACTCCAAACTGACATTCACCCCCCAAAAGGTGGCAGGCTACGAGGGCTTACCCACCTGGTATGCTGTTGAGCAGCGCCAGCTGCCGCACTTCATTAACAATGCCGAGTGGGATCTGGCGTCTGCTGTCTCCACTTCGCCAGATCTGAATTTGATTATTTATGTGCCCTCTTCACGCCACTCGCCGCTACACATTGTCGATAACAAACATCGCAGGGTGGCCTCCAATGCCTTCGCAATTCCTCAATGGGGCGGTGTCACTATTGTTAACCCATCTCACGGTCAAGTCGCGGCCCAGGAGGTCACACAAGCTTTGGCGGTGCACTTGCTTCATCTACAAGGGCTGCTTGGCCTTGTGCCCGCCCCCTTCGAATCACCGGGTGAACTTCGACTTAGCCTCGATCGCCTATTTCTCCAGAAGGCTGCAACGCTTGCCGCTTCTGCGACAAGCACTTTATCAGCCCTTCAGGCGTTGATCGTCACCATCCCTCAAATGGAAGTTGGGGATGTGATTATTGCCCACACAAAAGCCTGTTTGAATGCTATTTCCGATGCGAGCGAGGCCCTCTCACACGGCCATGTGATGGATGCGCTGTTCTCTGCCCGAGAAGCTTTCCAGCACGCCGAGTTTGGGTTCTTCCATCCCACTATGGTTAGCCAGATGTATTTCCCAACCGATGCGGCCTATGCGCTGTTCTTGCCTCTGCTACTCCCTTCGCTGCTTCCCCTGGTGCTTGGGTTTATCAAATCAAGGCGCCGCAGCATGGCCAACCGATGATTAAAGTGAGCTTTGCTCTTTGCGTAGAGCATCGTGTGCCCATCTTTTGAAAATGGGTGCATAATGCTTCGAAACTATGGCAAGTAAACTGTACTTTCAATTTGAGTGGCTACACTTAATATTTGCATTTAAGACGGGTTTAGATCAGCTCTAACATTGAGGGTATGATTTAGGGAGCAATTAAAAGACCAAAATGACAGGACAGAAGTAGTGGTACACAATTGCGGCATTAAGCTTAATGAAAGTGGTTTCCAGATCATTGTAAGGCATCAGCTTAGTTCGTAACCCGCTTGCCGCAAATCGTTTAGGATGTATGTCGCAAAATCAACCTTGGGCTCCGCTAGTGTGCCAGGCCAACCAGTATGAAGACTGGTGGCCCTTTGCTATTTTGCCTTCATTGGCATACCAACCCCTATAAGTCCTGCGTCCAACCTACCAACTAACCACCAATGGCTTCGCCTTTAGCCACAGGCATCCTCAGCGTGTGCCCCGGCAAGTCCTGCCCCCTTTCTGGGTGGCTCAGGCACTCCCGCGTTGCCCCACCCTTGCGACCCTTCACCAACCCATCTGGACATGCCCTGGCGAGTCCATCCCCCTTCTTGGGCAGCTATGGCACCTCCTACATGGCACCCCACTAGGGTTGGTAGCTACGCAGCTCACCCACTGGTAGCCAGCTGGCCAGGTTCCCACTTGTTCCTCATAAGGAGGAGATATGGGAGCTGGCAGCGCCGGCCACTCCAGGTGTGATCACCCGCACCTATCGGGGATCTCCTATCCCACCTTTTCCACTCTAGTTGCACCAAGCTACTTCAAACAAACAGGAAAGATAGCAAATGAGAGATGTTTATTAGGAGGGAATAAATAACTATTTATACTACTTTCAGGGCTACTGCGCCTAAGTACTCTTTGGCCAATCATCTGCTGGAAAACCTATCAGCCTCTTGATGCCACAACTCTCTATCAGATTGGAAACTCTATTCATTCATACTCATAGCGATTCCCTCCAGATCTGCTCACTGATCACTGAACTAATATTAGGTCAATCCATCCTCAGCATAAGTTGCTGGTCGATTGTATATAAATTCGTAATTAAATAAGACTTTGAGCATCCTCGGCATGAGTCGCCGGTGCTCCGAATCGGATGATAGAACTATTTCAGACAGTTCATAACGGATTCATCAGCTTTCCGCTGGAAACTCCCACAATGACCTTCAGATAGTATTTTGGTGGCGAACGCAGCTTCCGTCAAACCTAAACTTGAATAAACATATAATATTAAATAGTATCAAACTAGGCGATTAGCTGGCAATTACACCTAAATAAATGAAACCCCTAATCTGAATACTATCAGAAGGATTCTAACGGTTAAAATCCTGACAATGTACTTCAGCCCTCTACGAGCATGGTTGTTCTAGATGGATTAGTGCCACCAGTTTTAACACCAGCTTATCACCAAATATCTCATCTGATTTTGGTTTGCCAGCACGTTCAAGTAAACCTTTCAAGCGGCTTAGGGGTCATATGGGATCTATAAACCGTAGAGAACAAATGGTTTTTAGGATAGGCTTTATGATTTTAGCCAAGCTTAATAAGAGACCTTTTTAATGCCAATAAATGGCTTTTGGGATGTAGACTTTATCTCGTATAGGCATCTATTTTTGCTACAAGTAATTTAACTGTAATCCTACCAGAATTTAGCTAGCAAACACATCCAAAAATGGCAAAAATATAAGATGGGTGGATAATGAAACTATTAATCATTCCAAATTGGGAGATGGAACTTTTTAGAGCATGTGGAGTCCTTATGCCAACAGTTTAAGCCTGATCAAATTCCATCATTATGATAATCAACTATAAAATTTTAATATCCAAATTATATTGTAAAGGCTGTGCAAATTTAATCTATCAGTGAGGGTTAAATTCTGTGAGTGATGGCTTTTACTCATTGCTATATGATTTTAAGCGCCCTTTTTTATAAAAATCTAGATGGTATGATTTCTTAATACTGGGAAGCTAAACACTTATTATCAAGTAAAATGATACTAGATAATCTTTAATAATGGTTTATTAAGGTGGAGTCCTAGTGATATATCAAATTTATATTGATAGGTGACCATTTTTAGCAAATCTAAAGATTAGCCTTCCTATTGGTTAAACCTTGATCTAAGGGGCCTTTCTAATTTGATAAAATATAATGATTAAAGTTTGCCTCCTCACTATAAGTTTTTCTGAGATAGCTGTTGCATAAGATAGTTCTATTGCATTTAAAGTTACATTTTGGTGATGGGAATAAAGTAACCTAAAGTTTTAGTAAAGTAACCTCATGGAATATCTTTCCAAGGTCAACCCATGATATAATTTTAAAGGATGGAACTTTTACTTAATATTTATTAACCTTTTATCCTTACAACAATATCATGAAGCAATAACATACAGTAATCTAATAGAGATGTCAAACTTTATGAGTTTATTTTATCTCCTTCTTAAACTTGATCCAGATTTTTATTGTCTTGATAGCAATTATAAATTACAGTATATACTTTTGCAATGTAAATTGTTTAAGGAGAAAGTACTAATAAAATAAGAAATTTTAGGATAAAGAGATAAGGGTCATAAAACTCTTTACCTTTGCTTTAGCCTTACAATTGATCTATCATTTATAAACTGTTAGTACTAAAATTTTGATAGTTGAAGTCTGTGGGGTATGTCACCACTTAAAAAGGTTACAGGGTTTACAGGCCAATTTGCATCCAAACTAGGCAAATTTGTATATTTTCATTGATCTTCACATCCATTACAGGCCAATCTATATATATTTTATTGATTATTTTTAGAAAAAATCAATAAAATATATATAGATTGGCCTGTAATGGATGTGAAGATCAATAAGATTATATGAATTGGGCTGTAATGGATACAAATTGGCCTGGAAACCCCTGTACCTGTATCTAGATCACTGGTTAGCAAACTTAATTCACCTATGAATCTCTTCTCATTGCAAAACCCTACCTGTGAACCCCAAGTGATATAACTCTGCATTACTGCATGTTAGCAAGATTAAAATTTTTAATTGATGTATTAATTAAGCATGGTGACAACATTGAAATATATCTAGACCATTATAATATTAAGAGTAGTGTGATGAAATTGTATTTTCTGTTCTAAAATACAAACTTTTTTGGTGAAATGGGTAAACTTGATGGATGATATGAAATTATTTATGTTTTTATTGTAAATGTAAGTAACAATCATATATTATGCTTGTCATTACTTTAATTTTAGATATCTATCCATACTTTTAGTTTAAATATGTAAAAATGGCCACTGATTTTTATAACATTTTTATAATAGAAAAGAAACACATTTTAATCACTTTATATTAAACCAGTGGTTTACAAAACTATATACAGACCCCAAGTTAATTTTAATTTGCCATGGACCTACTCATAAGTTCCATGAACCCCTTAGGTCCATATGACCCACTTTGAGAACCACTGATCTAGATAAGATTGTACAATGAAGGCAAATTGACAGATCTGATAATTGATACTTATTTTACCACATGCCACATCAAATTATATACATATATTCCTGATAAAACATGTCTAACCCCTTTTTAGTTTTATGCAATTAAAATTAATCTAAATAAGAGCTACTTCAGTGATACATTTTAAAAAAATTTCTTATAGAACCTCTTTGCCTCCATCTACAGGATTCAAAATTAAATATAATCACCTAATATACTACTGTTCAGACAAATATTGCTTTGGTACATTTATATATCAATTCCAATACTAATAATTTTAATGTAATATCTAGGACTGAACTCAAAAACATACTGAGCGGTTAATATAGTTATAAGTTAATAAAATGATACTTTAAGGTGCTATAATCACCATATAAAAAACTGAGTTACAACATTATTTATAAGATTCTATATATATGAAGCAAACTCTGCTAAAAATGAGAGATGGGTATACTCAATCAACTTCTTTATGAAAAAAAACCAGAACTTTATACCAAAATTTTATAGCCACCTTTATATAGGTTTTCTAACTTTTTATTTTGGATACAGGGTGCAACAAATAAAGGTCAATTGCTGCATGATTAGTTAGCACAAAGTTCAGAGCTTATAACTTTTTAGTAGCATACAAATTCTAGAAATAATCAAGGTATATTTTAAAGTATGTAAATATCTAAAATTTATTAAGATGAGTGGTGTTTTCATAATCCTATATTACATACAGAGCCCAACTTATAAATCTAGATAGATGCTTGGGGTTACCTATTTTAGTAAGATAAAAAAATGCTTTACTATTTTGTAAAAAATTTTTCAAGCCTCTAATCACAGATTTTAAGCGTTGATAAGTCACTATACAAGCCTTTTAAAGATAAATATTATATGTAAGCTAATGGGTAGGTCATATATTTAAATTTTTGCTTATAAAATTTATATAGCACTTAGCAAAGAAATTATATCAGCAATCCTTTATAAAAGGCTATGTAGTCAAATCCATAATATCTTCCCCTACTTAATATATATTTATTTTGAGAGGTTAATTTTGAAAATTAATCAGCCACTAATCTTTATATATAAATTCAAAAGTAAGGCTTGGTCATTAAAACTAATAGTATATTACTTTAGTACTCTAAAGCCTTTTAAGATAAACCATTAAGGGTGATATAATTAACTGTAAAGATTATAATACTATATAGATATGATGGACAACTTCATAAAGATAAAATTCTTGCTAACTTACTATACTAATCATGCTTCAGATATCAAAATTTAAATGGGACATGTTTTCACCAGTTAGAGTATCTAAAAACTATAAATTTCTGCTATCATCTTTAGCTTAAGTTCTATTATAAGTTTAATAAAGGTTCTGAACCCTGCAAAATTAGTAATCTAAACCAGGCATAAGGATATTTGCATGCCAAGAAAATTCCATCCTATAAATGTGAGTGCTTTGACAGCCACAACAACTGGCACAGACTAAAGAGCTACACCTAATTAGGGTTATGTGAGTGGGAGAGAAGGAGAATCCTTGTTATTTTAGAGTTGCTAGTTTTTTAGTTGGAGTCAAATTATTGATTAAAAGATTACTTTTAATTGAACAATAAGTAAGACCCTTCTGTAACTTTAACTTAATGAGAACAGGAATTTCAAGATAGTTAAATTTTAGTGACATAAAAAAACTGAGAAGTTTTTAGGTAAGTGATCTCTTTATAAAAAATTAGATAAAACAATAATTCAACATCATACTATAGGCAGGGTACTGGGCTTTAGGGTTGTGTGAAATTCTGAGGATTGCTTGCTTTATAATAATATTCCTGCACACTTAATTGGGCTGAAGTTCAGCTGATGGATCCTTGATTTTGCCAGTGGCTTATGGTATTTCAACCTTTTGGAAACTCACTAGGCATCCTCAAATAGCACTGACTCTTCTCGCCAATTTTGGGCTTGATTTTCTCTCTGTAATCAGGAACTTCAGCAGAGGCAGGCAAGTTGCATGCTGTGGATCCTGAGATCCCAGTTTGCTGACACTCCAAAAGTGACTTAGGATATAAATCAGAAAGAATATTAACTAAAATAAATCTTTATTTAAGACTAGTTTTTTGATAATAATTCATTAGGCCATGTGTTGGTATTTCTACCTCTAGGGCATCTTCTGGCCACATTCATGCATGCAATCTCAGATTATTTTCCACCTCAGTTTGGCCCTTGAACTGATATGACTGAGACCTATTGCTAGGTTTATTGGTGGCAAAATACTCTCATATTTGTGAAGATTTCAGGAATGAAATGTAATCACTTTTCACCTTTGGGCAAATTTTTTATGTTGGTATGCATAATTGGCATGATAGCACTTGCACATGGACTGCCTAAATGGGAGTACCTAATACTATCAAGAGAGCCAGTTGACATCCCAATCAGGGAGTTATTTTCATCAGCTGTATGACAAAAACATATTTTAAGCTGGTTCTAAAATAATTTTCATATGTTGATATGCATAACCAGCACAATAGCACTTGCACATGGACCACCTAAATGGGAGTACCTAGTGCTATTGTGAGAGGCCTGCCAATGGCCTGATTAAGGGTACATTATTTATTTAGATTGACCACAAAATCTCTCAGAATTTGTATTTTGTCAGCAGTATGATGAACCTCATTTCAAAAAAATCCTGGGACATTTTGCACACATATTGTTGCAATTTTTGTACCTGAAATCCTCCCAAAAATAAGAGTATTTTGCCATCAATAAACCTAGCAATAGGTCTCAGTCATATCAGTTCAAGGGTCAAACTGAGGTGGAAAATAATCTGAGATTTTGTGCTTTAAATGTGGCCAGGAGATGCCCTAGAGGTATAAATACCAACGCCTGGTCTAATGAATTATTATTATTTATCTAGTCTAATAAAGATCTATTGTATTTAATCCTCTTTCCAGTTTTTATCCTAAGTTACATTTGGAGAGTTTCAGAAATCTGGGATTTCAGGATCTAAAGCTTGTAACTTTGCCTGCCTTGGCTGTAGTTCCCAATTATGGATGGAAAATCAAACCCAAAATTGGCCAGAAAAGTTGGAGCCATTTGAGTATGCCTAGCGAGTTTCTGAATGGTTCAAAAACTGTATACCACTGGCAAAATTGAGGATCCATCAGCCAAACTTCAGTCTGATTAAGCATGCAGGAATATTAATTATCAAGCAAAAAATACTCAGAATTTCACAGGTTGTCAAAGGGGAGAAAAGCTTGAGCAAAAAATAAAGCCCCAAGTTGAAAATATTTATTTTTAATAATCTTGCATGGAAATTTTACTAGACCTTTTGATAATAGAGTACAACCAAATATTATTGACTTTAGAGTTTGGGCAGGGTTCAACTCTCAATCCAAACATCAGGTTAAAGTTGGCATTACCAAAATTGACTTGATCAAATCATGATGTTTTCCCATTCCTTTTGAGGTTGAACATATACAGGATTTGTTGGGTAACTTTTTTGCACCTGAAGATACCCCAGGTGCCAAATCTTTTTATATTTATGAGTGCCCCTATGAGAGACCTATGTTTGGGGAGGTATTTAGCCCTTGAAGCAACGGTATAAAAGACTTACTAAAATCAACACAGAACTGGGTTATTTTTAACAAGTGTTCTTCTATAAATTCAGAGATGATAGTTGGCTGAGCAATGAAAATATTACTGGGAATTGGGGTGGCAAATAAGATGAACAGTGGCTACCCATCTCTCATCTAGGTTATGCCATAGATCAGTAAGATGGTTAATAGAGAGACCCTAGGCTTGACCCCCTTTTTAGTGCTAAATGGATGCATGGTT
Source organism: Massospora cicadina (assembly GCA_022478985.1). Classification (NCBI taxonomy): domain Eukaryota; kingdom Fungi; phylum Entomophthoromycota; class Entomophthoromycetes; order Entomophthorales; family Entomophthoraceae; genus Massospora; species Massospora cicadina. The sequence continues at coordinate 63,802 of JAKSZP010018845.1, read as the reverse complement.
TTATACAGCTTAGTAGCTGTGTCCTGGAACCTTATATTGCCCTTTCCTATAAGTATGGGATCCACAGTCCCCTCTTGGGCCTGAACCAAAAGTTGTTGTTTATGAAAAACTGATAATTTGAGGGCTGCAATAGCAGATGGCTTGGTCAGGAAGGAGCAGGTGCTTCCAGATTTTTTCAGCATGAAACTTAGATATCAACTCCTGAAAGTTGGTACAATTCTTGGAGAGGACCCAGATGTTCTTATAAGCGGGGTACCCTTTTCAGGATACTAAGTAATGAAACCAGTGCTTGACCTATTGGGAGTCTATAAACTCTATCACCTAAAAGTTGTAGCTCCTTCTATCATGTTAGGCTAAACCTTCAATGGTCTCTTGACTTTGAATGGGAGAGGAATGATGCATTAAAGAAAATTTGAATTATCCAGTATGGGAAGTTCCACATGGAAAAATAAGTTATTTAAAACCTGAGAGATATGTGAGGGACCGGATCACTTGCAAGCTAACTTACAACAAGGTGCAAGGTGCAAATTTTTTAATTAACCATAACTAAATTACCTACTTAGTAATCTTGGCCCCCATATCACATTTTTTGTCAGCAAACCTTCTTGGCATCATTAATTGATTTGGAAACTGTTGTTGGACCTGTTAATGTACCTTATGGATATGCTTAACAAAGTTGTCTGCTGTTGGGATACTACTGCAAATTTTGGAACAATAGGAAAGGTGGGATTTTAACTTAAGTTAGCATATATCAGAGATACACCTGTTGACCCATTTAAGAAATTATTTTACTAAAGGTGGGCCAAAGAAAGATCTGCTGCCCATGTTCCCTAAGATAAGGTACCATAGCATTAATGATACTGCTCCAATGACTGGTTTGTTTATTCACTTTGGCCATTTAATTGAGGGAGGGGGCCACTAATTATCAGGTGAGTTTGATCTTCAGTATGTTTCACAAGGCCTCCAATATTATAGTTATATGACTTAATAGTGGGAACTGATGCTAAAGATAAGGCTGGGTGACAGGAGGCTCAGAAGGTGAAACTTCAGGTTCTTCCTGACCTGAAACACACCTTAGATCAACGCTGGGTGCAAGCCAAGCATGCCCAGGTTGATACTAATGGGGTGCAAAATGCCCAGCCTCTTATCTCAGCCCAGGCACTGAAATGAACAATTTATGTTACAAACAAAGATGGTTCAATTCAGTTAATTGGAGAACAAGGGTTCAAATCCCATTCAAGTTATAAAATTTTAAGTTTGGGTAAAATATGGCTTCAATTGATTACTCAAGTGAAGGCACTTTTGGTGTATTTTACAAAAATGGATGAAAGCATCTGTTTATTGGAGCGTCAAGGCTTGGGCGCACTTCTGCAGAACCTGAATTTCCCTGCCCACTTTAAATACGTTTTTTGTGACCAACATTCCTCATTGGTCAACTTTCTTAAATAAATTTACCCATTATTTTACATTTTTTCCAATGGTTCCTTGGGCAAACATGGTGGTGGACCTCTTCAGGGAGGTCTCCAACTATGTGGGCCACTACCTTTTATCACCATTTACCCAAATCCCAGGTGCTTTCTTGGGCCGTTTAGGTTCCCTCCAGATTGAGGCACCCAAGTCTACTAGCGCCAAGTTACACTTGATTAGGGACTCCCCTCTGGGGTCCACTCAAGCTGGGATGTTTCTTACTTACCTGGTATTATATGTTGCGCTTTACACCCTTGCCTGGGGTACCTTTTGCACAGGCACCATTCAAGGTGCCTCATTTCTCATCCTCTTAACGTCTAGTTCCATAGCAATGTGGGTTTGCATCCCACATCACCTTGCTGGGAATGAGAGAGTTACAGACACTCTCTTGACATCCAAAAACCTGGAGGTAGACTAATACCATCTGTTGAGATTAGCTCAGGGATTCATATACAAGTGCACAGGTAAACTAACATGCCAAAACAAATCACTGTAGAAGACATTGATTTTGAGAAAAACTCAAAGAAAATCCTTAATAGTCTCAAATAAGATTTTACTAGAACTTAAAAGATACGCACGCTGTAGTATTGATGACTTTCAATGGCTTTTAAGCTTTTAAGGGAATAATCTTCTTATTGTGGTAGGCATTTACCACCAGCTAACGTTGAAAATAAGATTACCTTCACAATGGTAGTTTCCTGATGATATGCTCCTCTCACCTCTTATTCCCATTGGTGCAACTATTTAATAGTGAAAAACAATAAGGAATTTTGGGGCAATCACAAGATAATGAGAAAATACTGAGCCACTAAGGCAGTAAACTTGGGATAGTATCAATAGTAACAGTAGTCAGGCTATTAGAGTGAAAATTTTTCATAAAGGTTGATAAGAATAATTGTATGCTAAATAATGATAAGTTTTATATTGGTGTGGGGAAAATAATTACTAATGAAAATAAAGTATGGTAGATACAAAAACCAGGGCTGCAGCCACGGTAATTGTGATTTGAGGGATCAGGATGCACTTATGGGGAGTGAGGATTTTATATTCTGACATATTTACCATTTATAAAATGGATGCAGCCAAGGGTGATAACAGTAATTCAATACAATTTAGCAACTATATACAAAATATGGCCTGCGGGGAAAAGGAATTTCAATTGAACCCTCTATCTAATATTAGTAAAATATAAAAATAAACAAGATAAATGATGGTTTTTCAGACCATTTACACCATTTCCTCCCACTTAACCAAATATCAATTAACTAGAACATGAATGTTTATATGGGTTGTTGCAATTTGGGTTTCTAACTAAGTTGTATTCACAGTTATATTTGGCACTTGAACAGTTATAAATGTGTTAAGACAGTATACTTCAAAAACAAAAGTAAAGCTTGTTAAGAAAATAAATTATTATTAAATATATTCTTTAATATGGTTATTTTTAGGATATATTCCAGCAGTAATTGGTCCAGCATAAAGAGAGTTTACACTCCTGCAGGACTACTTGATATTAGTGAGTGCATTGCCACATTCTTTCTTATAAAGTTCAAGGCCAACCAATTTATACCATGGCCTCTAGTCAGTCATCTTGTTTTCAGCTTCCAAATATTTTAGAGTTTCCTGCTTATAATCCTCTAATTTCCTATAGATAAGTTCTCTGAAACCTGAAAGTTGTCTGTCCAAGGTCAGGAACATCTTGTGGTGGTATGGTCAACATCAGTAGCATCTTGGTGATTATCTGTCCAACATTGGGCACATTTTTATGGTTTTGTTTGACAGATATCTGGGACAGATCTGATGGAAAAATCTAAAATTCAACTAATAGGAACAAAACTGGTTTTGTAGGCTAACTCAGTTGATGAGCAGATAGAAATTGATCCAACTGAAGCCAGGATTATATAAATAATTTATAAATTTTGAATTCAGGTAGGATGAAGTACTAGAGAAATATCTGGTGATGGATTAGTGTAAAATAATCTGAAATACACAGATAATCAAAATGATGGTAAAGCAAATTAAATAAAATTCTTGGATTTAAGCCTAAAAATCTAATAAAATATAAGATGATGGATTGATGGGACTTGATCTTATGGATAATAATAATAATAATCAGAACAAGGTTAAAGGTGAGGTTTATAGGGCATTGGGTACTATGGCTGAAGCTGATAACCTTTGGTTGGCCAAAACTCTAAATTGCAACATTTCCTCTCACTTGACCAAACATAATGATTGACAAAATGTCTAAAGCTTACAGAAGGGTTATTGATGGGTGGGGTCTGATGTCTCAGGTTGTAAATTGATTAACATTCAGGCAAGATTCTCAATATTTAAAGCGCTCTTTCCAGTTAAGCTCCCTATCCCCCAGAGGATCAGGATTGTCATTGTTTAGCACTGAATTTCTCAAGGTTAAGAGTAGCAATATTCACTTTTTCTTTTTTCCTTCCCCAGTTACTTGCTTTTTCTGCCATATTATTTATTGGATTGGCGTTGGATGATTTTTGGGTGGAAAAATCCGTTGAGCTCATATTGGGTAACCATAAACTGATGGGCTCATTACCTTCAAGTTCTACTTCACTAGTTAGGGGTTGTCTCTGTCAGAATGTATCCTAAGCTACTCTAGCATTTGGTAAAATGGACACCCAGACTCTTTAAGATTATTTATGCAGCGTATAACAATGTTTCCCCTTCCCTATCATCTTTTATAGAGGCATATGGAAATTTCATTGGCATGTTTAGCAATTAACTTGAGTTTCTTTCTGTAAAAGTATAGAAATTGTCTCTGTTACCATCCACAGCTCTCCTCTCTTACTTGGATCCTCACTACTATTATCACTTCACCACACTGATTATTCATAACCTCCTTGATGTCCTCATAAATCTAGGCATGATTGAGGGCTTCCTTGTATCCATCCCACAATCCTCTAGATTTTTTCTCATGTTACCTACTCTTGGTTTGATAGTTTTATCAAAAGTGCACCTTTGTAGTGAGCATCAAATGTTGAATTTTGTACTTGTAACTGGATGAGAATGCACAATATATTTGGCACATAAACAGGTATAACTGTATAAGTTCAGTATAATTCAAAAATAAAAGTAAAGCTCACTAATAAATAAAGCCTTTATCTATAAAACCTTTAAAACTGCTTTAGTTCTAGCGTGTACTTCCAATGGTGATTGATCTGGTGTAATGGTAGTTCTTGTTCCTTTGGGACTAATCAATACCACTGTGTGCCTTACCGCATTCTTTCCTATTCCAGTGCAAGGCCAACCAAAGTATACCATGGCTACTAGTCAGTCATCTTTATTTCCAGCTCCTGATAGGAATCCAGCGTGTTAAGGAAAGACTCAGCTTTCATTGTGGGTATGCTATAAATCAGAAGGGTAGACACAGTTCACTAGGCTTTGCTGACATTAAGGGACTATAGGTGGATGCACTGGAGGAGGTGTTGAAAAGGCTCCAACCTAAGAAATCTTTGCCCATATACCATTTAATTTAGTAAAAATAACTAAAGTGAAGGGGTTTATCAATAATTGGTTTATTAAAATTTAGGGAAACTAAACAAAAGAATAGCTCAACACCCTACCATTAGCAGGTTGCCAGGTCTTATATTTTTAAAGGAAGTAAGTTGTTAAGCTAAATTATGATAGTAGGGAATGATTTCAGGTTTTAAATTTGTAAATTAACAGTCTCAAATTCGTTTAAGCATAATTATCTGACTTTCTCAAGCTATTCTCGGGACGTTTCTTAAATTCTAAATGTCTAAATTCACCTTTTTAACTTTAATGGGGTGTTAAGTTTGATCCCCATTTTCAGCCTTTTTGTTTCAACTTTTTCTTGATTTTGGATTGCTATGTAAGTTTTCATCACTAAGATTCACTTTAGGGTGAACCCCCTGTTGGATCAGGTAATGAGAGCTATGGCGGAGAGCTTCTTAATTATTAGGATGTCTTCACAAATTCACTTAATTTCAACAAATAAAAACTTGCAGATTTTAAATTTGGATAGGTTTGGGTTGAGGTGTAGATAGAGGAAAGGCATGTGGCAAACAGAAAGGGGCAGCGGTCACCCATCTCTCATCCAGGGTATGACCTAGATAAAAAATCTGGGTGATAAGCAGGGCTTTGGAGGTTGAACCCTTTTTGGTTCTAAAGGGGTGCACACCCCTGTCCAGCTTGATGGCTGCCACATGAAGCCTTAAATTACCCTTTCCTTGTCATGCAGGGCAAACACCCCCTTCAGGCACTTTTGCAAAGGTATAGTTATAGTGGGGGAGGGAATTTTATGGCAGCTAGGGGCAAATTAGGTGGAGCAGGTGCAGGATCATTTGGATTCTCCTTGCAAAATTCCTCCAATAACTCCCAACCGTTGGTACAGTTAAATGGGACCAATCTGTTCTCATATGCTTAATATTACTTCCACAACACCAGTTAGTGCACTTGGCGTTTAACCCATCTTACATCCAAGATCTTTTTTACCTCAAAATTTGGGGGCCCCCTCAACCATTATGGGCCCAACCTCCACTGGTATCTTTCCCATAAAAGGAGATTGAGGAAGAATAAAATGAGGTGTGGCTTTTTCAATGTGGGGGAAGTTCCAGGTGAAAAGATCCGTTATTCAGGACTTTGGTAATAGGAAATGGTCTTGTCTTTTTAAAAGCTAGTTTCTGACATGGCATCTTCAGGTGCAGATTCTTGTTATCTACCATAACCAAATAATCTTCTTGATAGTTAGCAGCCTAATGTTGTATCTTGTCCACAAAAACGCTTGACATTATTGATAGAGTTAGTTAGCTGGTTCTGTACCTATTTTTAGACTTCACAGATGTGTGTGACAAAGCTGTCTGTTGCTAGAATGTTGCTGCGCGTTTGGGGCACAATAGTAAAGGTGGGGTTATACCCCAGACTAGCATACATAGGTGACATCCCTGTTGAGGCGTGGAGGTAGTTATTGTATGAGAATCAAACCAGAGTAAGGCCAGCTGACCATGTATCCTGAAAGGCAGTAACATAGCATCAAAGATACTGCTCCAAGGGTTGTTTAATACATTCTTTTTGACCATCTGATTTAGGGTGATAGGCTGAGGATCTGCATGGCTTAATTTTCAGTATATCACACAAGGCTTCCCAGAATTGCTAGGAAAACTGAGGCACCATGTCGCTAGTTAATTTCTTAGGAACCCCAAACAAGGCAAGTACATGTGCTACAAACAACTGTACCATGCCCCAGCTGTAGTAGTTGTCATACAAGAAATAAAGAAAGAGTATTTTTCAAAGTGATTTACAACCACCATAATCATATCATACCCACAAGATAGAGGTAAACTTACAATTAAGTACACTGAAAGAGATGTCCATGAGCTAGCTACCTGCTGGAGAGGGAGAAGATGGCCATTTATCCTGGTCCTATCTGAATTGACTGGTGCAGATTAAGCATTAATCAATCTATGTGGAAACGTCCTTTGTCACTCTGTTCCAATCATACTATCATTTGATTAAAATGATATATGTTTTTTGCGCCAAGGTGCCCCATGGTTTGGAGATCATGATGCTCTCTTATGATGCGGGAACTCAGCTCAGAAGGAACCCATACTTTGTCATGAAAATATGATAGTAAGCAAGTGACTGGTGGTCCGTGCACACAACCACTGTATGCTTTGCACCCTGTAGCAGGTACCGCCAGTGCATTAATGACCAAGAAACAGCAGCTACTTTTAATCATAAATGGATCAAGCTTCTCTGTGACACTTAACTTCTTTAAAAGTATGCCAAAGTGTGTTCTTGCCACTCATGTTCTTGAAGGACATCACCAACTGCATCACTTGATGCATCACATGCCATAATAAAAGGCTTTTCCCCATTGGCATGATGTAAAACATGTTTAGAGGTAAATATGTTTTTTATTGAATCAAAAGCCTTTTAGCATTCTGGGGTCCAAACAAATAGGGAATTTTTACCAGTGAGGGGTGAAGAGGCAAGGTAATCCCCAAAATAGCTGGTGAGAACTTCTTATGAAATGTATAAAACCTAAGAGGCTTTCCAGTTGTTTTTGAATTATAAGGGTGGGCCATGAGCAAAATGCCTCCAATTTAGAAGGTGCAATGGAATACCCATTTTTTAAAATTACAATACCAAAAGACTGAACTTCATTTCTAAAAAACTCGCATTTGGAAAGCTTAGCAACAAGACCAGTTTTATGTAGTGCTTCTGTAACTGCTACTAAATCCTTACTGTGTTGTTCAGCATTGGGCGAGTGGATCAAGATGTCATTTACATAGGCAATAGCACAAAAGAGTCTAGAAACCCTTTAAAGGGTCATCAATTTAGTGCTTGAAAACTACCAGTGCGTTCTTCAGGCCAAAGGGCTTGACCTTAGCCTGGTATATTACATACCATGTGCAAATTGCCATCAGCACCTCTATGCAGACTTGAACTAAACTTGATGGAAAGAATTCACAAGATTAAGCTATGAGAAAACTTTTAATTTAAAATTATCTGAGAATTTTTCTTCCAATGGTAGGGGATAAGAATCAGGAGATGTCATGTTGTTAAAGTGCCCATAATCCAAGCATGGTCACAAGGTATTGTCAGCTTTTGACAAGGATGACAGGAGAGGACACAGAGGAGTTTTATTTAACTGTTCACCCCTGATTGACCATGTCAATATCCATATTTTTAATACCAGGTCCTCCTCTGCTATGTATGGATAGAGGGGACAGTTGATCTTAATTAGATCCACCGTTAACTAAGAACTAAGATCAGATAATGAGTAAATTGTCAGCCTATTGGCCCCTTCCACGTCAAAAACTGAATTAATTGGAGTAAGTACAAGTAGCAAAGTAGGCAGCTCAGGAACTATATCTGTAGAAGAGTATTTTACAGTCATCGCCACATCATTGCCTGTTGCTAAAGTGGGAAGAAGGGGAATTTCACTCAAGTGAGCGTTGGAAGTAAAACTAAATTATTGCGCTTCAAGTCAATAATTACAGACTGGCGACACCACCAACCTACCCCCAAAATTACTGGGTATAAAAGCACGTAGATAGCCACAAAGCGTTCTATGAGTTCATATTTGTAAGCCACAAAAGCAAGGTTTTCAAAGAGGTAGTGTAAGCATATGAACCCAAGATGCCCCAAGACCAAGAGCCAGAGATAACCTCAAGATTCAAGGCTTGCACAATCTTAAGGTCAATGTAATTCTCTGTAGCACCAGTATCCACCAAGAATTTTATTGTTACCATCTGTTGACCTACTAAAATTTGAATGGGAAACAAAAGTAAGCACTATCATATTTATCTAATCTTCTAAGGTGCAAAGGGTTTATCAAAATTTTTAAACTTTGGAGTGGTTGAATTTTGTAATATCTGTTGGCAAATTTGGTGGGCATATCTGCTGACTGAGCATATGACAAAGATGCAGACTTATGATCATCAGGGTCAGTTAAGGGCCTTACACTTGAAAGATCCTCATAAACTGGATCCACATGACGATTCTCTTACACCTGATTGACAAGTGATATGTTAGTGGAATCAATAGCTGGATATGCAGGGTTTATGGGAATTGTCACCTTCCCAAAGGAGCATTCAAGTTATTGGTGAGAGGGGGAGATTATGCAGAGTGAGACTGGTCCAAGTGGACCATTATGGCTTCTCCAGGTCCCTGAGAAGGGGTAGATTAGGATGCAAGGTGATATCCAAGTTCTGTATAGTGAGGGTTTTACCTTATATACTTATACTCTTTGAAACTATTTGCTCTTGTAGAAGCACAAGGTGTCATAGTCAAGAGCGTGAGGTGCATCCCCTCCACACAGGAATGCATTATGGCACCCGTTGTCTTCATATTGTCAAATATCAACACCTGGATGCGTCTTAATGCAAGAAAAGTAGTGGAAGTATTAAACTCAAAGCGCTTACAGCTAAGTGAACAAGGCAAAGAATTGTGAGTTGGGTAATAAAAGCTGCTAAGATCTGCTTTATAAATTTTTACAAGAATACTTCACAGACAGCAGTTGAGGAGCACTCTTAATAAAAAAATAAACTATGATTGGTGGTAAACCCAATTATAGTCAAGAGTTTTTGATTCACCTGCACTGCTGTAATATAAAAAAGTAAATGAGGTGGGTTGACCTTTGAACAAATATACCACGCCAAGTTTTTTTAGCCTGTGCTAGTTTTGAACCTGTTTCAATCAAAACCCAACCCAAAGTGGAGCAGGAACCACCCCGATATGCTACCACTCCTCTACACTGCTGTAATATAGGACTGGGTTATATTGTTAGAACTCATCTTGCTAAGGAAAACCTTAATTTCCTTCATGGGTACGCCATGACCCACAAGGGTAGCCACAGTCCACTAGGCACTGCTGGTTATATGGGACTGTAGGTGGGCATATTAAAGGAGGTGTTGAAAAGGCTCCAAATTAAGTAATTGCTGCCCATATACCGTTTAATTTATCAAAAATAATCAAAGTGAAGGGGTTTCTCAATAATGACTTGTTAAACTTTAGGAAAAAAACAAAAAAAACACCCCTACCATTACCAGGGTGTTAGATCTTATGTTATTGGGGATGGAGGAAGTTGCTAAGCTAAACAACGGTAGTAGGGGATGATTTCAGGTTTTAAATTTGTAAATTAACAGTCTAAAATTCATTTTCTCATTTTTTGTCTGACTTTCTCAAGCTATTCTTAGGATGTTTCTTTGATTTTGGATGTCCAAATTTACTTTCTTGGCTTTGGAATGGGGTGTTGAGTTAGTTTCCAGTTTTCAGCCCTTTTGTTTTAACTTTTTTTGTTTGAGTTTGGCTTTCTAGGTAAGTTTTAACCACTCAGACTAACTTCAGGTTGAATTTATGGTGGGGACAGGGAATGTGAGCCAAGTTTAAGAGCTATTTAAATAAAAATGCTTCACAAAATTTCTATTTTTTCTTTTTGGCACTAGTGGTGCCCAACCCAAAAAGGGAGCCTCCACGCATCTTTATTTGCAAATGGGACAAACAAATGGAATATCATAAATAAAAAATACTAATATGGCACTCATAGCTAACAGCCTAGGAAGTCATATCAAAAGGTGAGGAAACTTTGGGGAAACATTTGTCTAGCACCTGCTTTAGCTGGTGGACTATAAGGGACAACATTGGGGTAGAAGAATCAGCAACATGTGGCATAAGGAGGTATAACTGTGGGTTTTCTTCGTTGATGAGGCCAGCAGTGTACATTTCCTCAAAATATTGAGCAAGGTGATGCTCAGAAAAAGTGATGCAATCAGGAACACAAGTGAATAACTTGATGCTACGGTGGGTTTTGGGATTTTTGGGGTGAACAAACTTGCTATTTTTCTTAAGATAAAAACTTATAGGCCTTAAAATTTGGATATGTTTGTTTTGAGGTATAGATATATGAAATGCGTGTGTCAAACAGGGAGGGGCAGCGGTCACCTATCTCTCATCCAGTGTATGCCCTAGATAGAATATCTGGATGAGAAGCAGGGGCTTGGGGGTTGAACTTTTTGGTTCTAAAGGGGTGCACACCCCTGTCAAGCTTGATGGGTGGCACCTGAGGCCTTACAGCTCCCAAATCTTCTAGAGTTTCCTATTTATGGTCCACTAATAGCCTGTGGATAAGCTCTCTAACCTGATGGTCATCTGTCCAAAGTCATGCATAACTTGTGGTGTTCTGTTCAACATTAGTAGCATCCTGATGATTGTCTGTCCAATGTTGGTCACATTGTTATGTTTTTGATAAAAAGAGATATAAGATAGATTTGGCGGAATCATTATGTCAAATTTGACTTATGGGAACAAAACTGGTTTTTGTGAAATTGAGCATTTAATCAACAAGTGGATAGGAATTAATCTTCCAGAATCCATAATAATAAAGTTAATTGATAAATTCTTGAGTTTGATTGGGAGGAATTACTAGCAAAATGGTTTATTGTTGATTGATGATAATCAAACTTCTGCACACAGATAATTTTGATAAGGATATTTCAAATTATTAAATTCTTGGGTAAGCCTGATAATGCAAGTGAAACATATGACGATGGATCAATGGGAATTGATCTGCTGGGGACAATTGATAATTAGGATGAGGGTAAAGTTGAGTTCTATAGGGCGTTAGGGGTATTATGAATCAGAGTCAATATCCTATATTTGATCAAAATCCCAAATTGCAACATGGGCTATTGAGCTATGGCCATAAGTCAGGATTGTGGATATTACTGCTTAAGGAACTTTGCATGCACCCAATTGATAAGGTAGTCCTTAGTGGGATCCTTCAGATTGTAGGCATCCACAGATTTTTTCTCTATGATCTCAAAGAGCCCCTTCCAAATGTGCTCTAAGTTTCTTGTTCTTCCAAAGCCATGGTTGTCATAATAAAAAACCAATTTCCTACAATAAATGTAGTTAATGTTCAGTAATCCTCATTATCTTGTGACATAGCCTTAACTTTCTGAGCCAGCGCAACAGAGTAAGCGGCACTTTGCAGCTATATTAGTTTCCATGTGAGCTTCTCAAGATATTAATTTGATTTTACAATTTCTTCTTTGGTACATGATTATAAGAGCTGGGGTAGCGCGGGATGCTTCCCATATATAATCAAATGGTGAGTGCCCTCATGTCTGAGTGATAAAAAATGTTACAGAAAAACACAGTGGAAGGCAAAAAAGGTTCCATCTGGACGCTTTGCCATTAACCAGCCTATATAAAATACTCATTAGAGTATCAAACACTTTCTCAACAGTGCTGTTGGTCTCAGAGTGATAAGGCATATAAAATACCTTTCTTATACCCATCAACTCATTAAGCTTAGAGATCATTTGAAATATAAAGTTAGTATCATGTTCTCTTAGAGTAAACTGAGGGCAACCATTGCAATAAATTATATTCCTCAAAATAAACTTAGTGGTAGTTGCCGTGCCCATGTCTCTAATGCTTTAGCCTTCACCCATCTAGTGAGATGATCAATGGCCATGATTATATACTAGAGCTATTCACAACTATTGGCCAAGGGGTCCACAACATCAATAGAGATGGTGTTCCAGGAAAATCTGGGCTTGACTAATTTTAGGATTGGCCTTCTGGTAAGGAGCTTCAGCTTGACATTCTTGGAAACAGTTGAGAGTCTCATAGATATCAAAAACATGGATTTTCAATTATAATAAGATCATAATTGCTAAGATTTTCTTATATTGACTGTGACTGTCGCCTTATATGCCACAATAATTGCATCAGCCCACTCACTAGGCCTAGGAACCAAAAATGTTGCTCATTAATAATCTTGTACAGTTTTCATATTTTAAAAAGGTGTTCTGCCTTGCCTTTTCCAATGTGCGTTGAACCTCTGCAGGTTCATTACCATATTGCTGAGTTATCATCTTATTAACTAATTTTATGGCTGAATCAGCCAGTAAGGCTACAGTAGGCAACTGTGAGAGGCTGTTCATGTTTTGATGCATAATACCAGGGTAGTGTTGAATTTTTTAAGTTTTAGGTTTGTAATTTCAAAGAACAGCAAGTCAGCCATCCTTCAGGTTTCTTCAGATTTTGTAACCAATGCAGAGAGGCATGGCCAGTCACCACAATAAAGTGTACACCGTGGACATAAACCCAAAATTTATTAAATGCGTAAATGACTGCTAAACGCTCTTCTTCAGTAATGGTATAATTCTGTTTGTGTATATCAGCATCCAGCTGCAGTAGGCAATGGGGTGCTATACCCCTTAAGTATAAAACTGGGATAACACTTCCCCTATGGCGGTGAGGGAGACATCCATCTGAATAATAAACAGCTTGTTGAAGTTGTGGTACATTAGTAATGGCGCTTGGATAATGCACAGCCTTAGTTTGTTAAAGACTAGCTGGCAGTTCCATGTCCACTCAAATTGTACCCCTTTTTTGAGAAAGCAAATAAGTGTTCAGCTAATTTCTGAAATTTTTCACAAATTGGCAATAGTAGCCAACCACCCAAAGAATATGTGGGTGTGGCACGTGTTACTTGGCCATATCATCTACTTGAGGGCTTCAATATTTGCCAGCTGGGCTCATAGGCCCTGTTTGTCAATAAAAAACTCCCAATATTTGAGTCTTTCTCAAAAGATGTTGAACTTCTAGGGCTTAATTTTAAGATTGGACTTGGAAAGATGTTGGAAGACTTCTTCAGAGTGTTGTAGGTGTTCATTAAGTGTTTTAGAGAAAAAGTTTATATCATCTAAATATACTAGGACACAGAAAATCTTTAAATTGCCCGATATTCTGTCCATAGCTCATTGGAAGGTTGCAGGGGCGTTTTATAGCCTTTTCAGCACCCAAGTGGGTTATACTATCCCTGGGCATTTATCATCATGCACATCTCATACTCCTCTTTGGGCAGCTTAATATGCTAATAGCCAGAAATTAAATACATGGCTGAGAATTATTAAGAGCTGCCCAAATGGTCTAACACATAGCTTATCAGCTGTAAAGGTAGTGATCCCTCTTGGTATTTTTAAAGCTTTTGGTAATCTATTGACACATGGTTAAAACTGCCATTTTTATATAATTAACACTGAGGAGGCCTAAGGACCCTTGTAGAGCACCATTATCCCATGTTGCACTAGCTGGTTAATTTCTTTATTAGCAACAACATCTGCCATACTTGAGCGCCTAATAGGATAGAGGCAAATGGGCGGACAATTTCTAATGTTAACTATGTATAACACATTGTGTGCAAAGCCCAAGTCAAAGTTATCCTATGCAAACAACTTTATAAATATCAAAAAAGAACTAAGGATTCATCCTTATTCAGCTCCATCAACTTGGAAAAGCTTTCACAAAATGCCATAAAATAAGCAAACTGAACCACATTGTCACCAAGACCCAATTCCTTATAGTTATCAATGTTGTAAATATTCTGTACTTCCTTGATTGGTAAGAAGTGCACAAAAGCAATAGTTTGGTGTTGCTTTATCTAACAGGGGTATTTGTATAGATTAGCCAGTACTACCTGAATTTCACCATAGTTGGGAATGATAATACCCAGTGACAGGCTAAGGGATAAAATCTAACCATTCCTATGAAGTCCAGGGCAACTGAAGCCCCAGGCAATAGCTACTAAAAAGATGTAATTTAATAAAAGCCTTCACTCAAGGAAAAAATCTTTGAGTAAATTATCCTATTTATTTCTTCACTATGGAGATAGTGGCATGCCAGAAATGTATGGCAAAAAGATTGTTGATATAAAAAATGTATTTTTTAGATAAAGCCTTGCACTATTTATAGTACTTTAAGGCTAAAAGTGAAAGTAGGGAAAGGATTAGTATAACTAGGAGGTAAGTATATTCTTAGGAAAAGATTAGCAATTGAATGCCTCATCTAGTAAAAACTCTTGGCTTTGAGTGCTTGCAACATAAATAGTAAATATAATTATAACTTATCTTCAGCATCACTTACTGATAAAATTGGAGAACTTGTAAGCTGCCAGAATTAACCCCTGATAGTTGTAAAAATGACTATCCCTTCTGAACAATAATTAAAGAAATCAAGTGACAGTTTTTAGTAGAAATTACTTAAGTGCACTCAAGACAAGATCTATTTCTAATTCACTGTTTGGGGTTTTAGTGAATTTTGGTTACTTCTGTCAAACAATATTTGATCACTTTTTAGATCAAGTTTGGAGCTTGACATCAAGAAGCTTTGATACAGTTGTTTAGGTATTATCCCCAACAATAGTTTTGACCAAACCTTTATAATGGATACAAATCCTGTCATATGATTTACTCAAATTTTCAATTTGAGCTGGAATCCTGACAACACCCTTCTAGACCTTAGAGTAGGGGTGTAAAAGGCTAGGGTAATTGTCTATGCATTTGATTTGTGATAATACTCTGAGTAAACTCCAACTTGATTTGATATTCACCAGCCTCAACCTAGTTGTCTTCCACAATAATATAGTTTAATGGAGTTTTTCTAGCTTTTTAGTTGGGCTAGTCCCAAAGTCAGAATTGGGTGTTTAATTATTAAAAGTAAACTGTTGACCATAAAGTTTGGTTAAATCCATAATTCTCTGAATCAAAATGGCTGAAACATCATTTTGGTTAGCCTCAGGGTTTGGAATGGGTGGTTTGGTTTTAAAATAGATTTTGCTGATATAAGTAAGATTTAAGATGGTGTATTTTAAATTTGGATCATCTGAATATAATTTAGAAATTCAATGCAAACCCCAATATCAGGTGAGCCCTCATAAGTCAAGCTCTGAGGATTTTCTGCCATTCAGCCAAGCTTTGTAAAATTTTATTGGAGTGAATTCAATGGATTGATGATACAGTGTCTTTGGCAAAAACAAAATGTTTGTTCACTGGATCAATGATACAGTGTCTTTATAAAAAAAACTAAAGTGTGTATGCCTAAACAAAGAAAACCTGCAGCTATACCTCCTCATGCCCATGTCGCTGATGCCCCTACCCCTATGTTGTCCATCATGGTCTTCCAGCTAAAGCGGGCGCTGGACAAAATTTTCCCCAAAGTTTCATCGCCTTCTGATATGGCTTCCTAGGCTGATAACCTAGGGGCTATATTAGGATTTTTTAACACATATTAATCCCTTTGTTTGGCCCATTTGCAAATAAAGATGCGTGGTGGATCCCCCTTTTGGGTTGGGCACCACTAGTGCTAAAAATAAAGTGTGTATGCCTGTATGTCATAATGTCTGTCTGTGTGTCCTTTCTTCATCAAGTCCAATAGGTTCATTTTATTTGGCCAAGTAGTTGAGGATCATCATTAACTGAATAATCCACCAATCTACTCAGCAATCAACTGAATGTCCTTTCTTAATTGAGTCTAATAGTTTTAGTTTACTTTGTCAAGTGGTTGAGGATTGTCAAATGAATTGAATAATTTGTATAATCAGTCATTTAACTAGGTGGTAAGAATGTTCCAGGGTCAATTCCCCCATAAACATCCATAAAATTTCCTAATTCAACTTCCAGTAAAATAATACTGATTGGAGTAATTCTCCTACTCCTATTCCTCATCCAAATAGATTTACTGTTAGTGATAAAGCTACATCAAACCCATTGCAGATATAATGGGATCACTCAGAGGTCCTCAAGTCTCACTTGCAATTTAGTTCAAATTTTTAAGTGGAAACCACCCCCTTTTATAGACCTTAAGGGGGTTCCACGGGATATAAAATTTTCAAGAGGTCTGATTGGATTAAATATATTAAATCCTTACACCACGGGTTCATCCTACCTGCTACTGACCTATAAACTAAAGTCAAGTTGAGGAGAGGAGATTCACAAGAGCTCTGATAGTCAAATTGTCAATAACCTAATTGATACCATCTAGTACTAAAAAATAACCTAATTAATCTATCCTCCGCTTATGGTGAATCCCTTGCCCCTCTTGTTTCTAGCCTTATTTTACTTTAAATATTAGGAGGCAAATATTTTAATGGGGGATTACTTCTACCCTAATTGAGTATTAATAAGTTTTATGTTAAAAATCTTTTTGGGTATATTTTCCCCCTAAAGATCTTAACATAGGCTGTGGGTATTGATACTTCTGAAACTGCTATATTGTTGAAATCCTGTGTAAAAGCACCAGCAAGAATTAACCACATCAGGATTTCAATAAGTGGTGCTCACTACATGGGAGCCTGTAAAGCACAATAAAATACTAAAATAGAGGATGTTTGGATGAGTAACACTCCTAACCTTTCCACTGCATCTGAATGAAGGATAGCTGCTTTAGAACTGCAGCTAGCCTGTGCTTTATCTTGACTTAAAAAAGCTCAAACAGCGCCACTCTCAAGGCTTTCATGAGTCCACTCCACTTATCCATAAACCCCCTTAGACAAATTTACCCCTGGTGAGGGTAACAATGCCCCTTTTCTCTTTGTTTATGAATCTTCTATGGAAGGGACAACCAATCTCCATAAAATAAAGCACATCCTCCCTTGCCTAAGCCGCTTAGCCTAAGAGGTAATGGTTCCTTATATGGACACCCTTAGTACCTGGGAGGAGGTTACAGAAGCACTCATTAAGGACTTTGGCTTGGCGCAGAGTTTACAAAGGAAAAACATGCGTTTATATGCCTAATCCTGCAAGAGGGAGAATCAGTTGACACCTTTGTTGACCAGTTATAGGGAATATCAGCCTCTACTACTTGCAAAAATGCTATCTCTTGATGACGCTGTTGCTGCCATTCTGACTGGCTTAACCTCTTACCCTTCTTTAGCCAGATATATTGTCTCATTGAAACGTTCCCTTGGAATGTTCGTGATATAAAGGAGACTTTATAAGAGGTTGCAGCTCTTCATGAAGCTGAGACTACCCAAGAAGTTGTGCTGACACTCCAAGTAGCACCTATTGAGTAATTCTCCCCCATTGCTTGGCAGAAGGAGTCCATGAAAAATCTTCTGGCTTCTCCTATGGTGGTTACCCTTTAAAAACCTGCTCCCATGAGGAATTCCAAAATAGATGATACTCCGTCATGAGAGGTTGGCCAGAGGGCACCAAGTGGTGATAAGGCTGGGCTTTTTTCCATCACCTGCACCCCAAGTCAGCCCTGTGAAATCAGTTGAGATCTTGTTTCACCCTGCGCTCTCTCCTAAGGGGCTTATCATTGCGGCTCCACCCTCATGTCACTCCAAGCTGCTTGCCATAACATACAAAGCCTCCTCTCTGGCTATGCGCCTACTGAAATCTTTTCATCAGGTGCCAATGAAGGTCAATGAAGCTAAGATGCTTCCTCTAAAATCCAAAAGGGTAGTTGAGCGCCAAAAGGCTCTCCCCTGTGATGAGGAAAGGCCTGTCTCTCACCCTCCTCCTAATGACCCTCTGATGTGCATAGATAACCCTTTGATGAAGAATCTGAAGAGGATTGTGAAAACGTTGGTTATTAAGTTCTTGGAGCCCCAGTGGAAGTGGGATACCATATCAGTTGAGCCATGAAAGAGTATATGTGGCCATTATACCCAGGGGGACCTACCTCTGACAAATTATAAGGTGTTCTGAGGTTATTTTGATACCTCCAGTGATGCTTCCCATATCATTGCCTCGCTGATCCAATCTACTCAGCATGTTCATATGCTACAATCTATCAATAATAAATACCCTGAGACCTCTTAATGACTTGCCTCTACTTTCCATCTAAAGGAGGTTCTAGCCCTCTCCCCTAAATTTGGTGAAACTATAACCAAGTTAGAGATTGTCATCAACAAGGTACAGGTTCTAGCCATCCTTGACACTGGGGAACCTTTCAATGTGATCTCATCAAAGCTTATCCATAAGATTAAGTTGGCGCCTGACCTGGAATACTCTCAAGGGTATGGAACTGCAGGTCCCACAGACACTCCCACTATTGGCCTACTCCTCCCTAGCCCATTAGAATTTAAAAGCTCATCCTGTAAGCCCCCACGGTGGCTTTGGACAACAACGCTTATGCATGCTCATTAACATTCAATTAATGGTTGAGTATGATGAAATTATCAACATGAAACAGGGATTTCTCTCCCTACTAATTTATGAAGTTCCTCTGATCTTTATTAATAACAAACCCAAGAAAAAAGAATACTCATGCCTAACTGAGTACCCTTCCTCTGCTTATCTCTACTTTATACCATATATGGGTGAAACACAAAAAAATTGCCTGATTTAGTGGATGCTTCAGAGGTCATTCCATTTTATGCTTCAAAGGAGGTATTAGTCAAAGCTGAGGAACAAAGGGTAATTGACACCAAGATTACTGTGCAAATCCCCCACAACTGCTTATTGCATTAACAAGCTTTGATGGAGCAAGTCCATTAAATATTCACTTATTGTCAGGCATACTAGACCCCACCTACCAACGACCTATCAACATCATGCTGGAAAATCTTACCAGTAAGGACATGATCATCAGAAAGCATCAGAAGATTGTCAAAGGTTTTCTGATTCCAATTGAGGACATTAAACAAGTTCATTGTATCAATTCTATGTCAATTATGAACTTACCTGCTGACCAATTGTTATGTACTCTTCCTAATGTCCATAATTTTGATGAACTAACCACAGCTGAGCTCAAAAAAATCCACACTTTGTTGGAGGCGTATAGCAACATTTTCTCCAAATCTGATACCAATTATGGGCACATGAAGGACTGGAGCTCACTATTGATGTTGGTGATGACTATCCCATCTGATCCAAACCCTATCATAAGTCAAAAGCCAAGGATCTACAAATGAGGATGAAGCTTAAACAACTACTGGATGCTGGGTTGCTAGTTGCTGATGCCTTCACAAAGCCCTTGATCTTCCCCCTTCTGATTATAAAAAAAATGGAGATCATCAGTAGTTATGGACTACTGCAAATTGAACAACCTTACAAAAAAAGGATAGCTAACCTATCCCCATACTGACAACGCTCTGGCCTGAATCTCTGGATCAAAGTTCTTTTCCGCCATGGACTTGGCTAGCGGACACCAGAAAATGTACCTTTCTCCACAAGACCAGGAGAAATGTGCTCTCATTTGCAATGAAGGCCTATTCCAACCCATGTGATTACCCCAAGGATTGTGTAATGTACCTGCAACCATACAGCGTGTGATAGATCACTTTTTACAAGATCTTAAGCTAAGTTGTGTAATTGTCTATCTTGATGATATTACCATCTTTTCAAAAATTTCAACAAGCCTCTGACATATCTAAAGGATGTTTTACAATACTTGCGGGCGTCTAACATTAAGCTGAAGCCCTTGAAATGTACCTTTTTCCATAAACTGGATTTCCTCAGACATGCCATCTCACAGGAATGGATTCAGCCCCTACACAATAAGGTTGAAGCTTTTTCTAAAATGCCTGCGCCCCAAATCCTTTGGGATATCCAGTGTTTCTTGGCATGATGGGTTATTACCATCAATTCATCATCACGTTTGCCCTGTTCAATGAGCCCCTCATATGCCTCTTGGCTAAAAAGCAACCATTCCTTTAGGTGCTGAACAAAAGGCTGCATTTGAGATGCTAGAGAATTTTCCTCAGCAAAACCTATTTTACGCCACCCAGGACTATGTTAAACCTTTCATTCTGTTTATTAAAACCTCTTACTACGCCATTAGAGCCATCCTGGCCCAAATGGATAAGCATGGGGTCAATTATTCAGTTTTCTACTTCAGCAAGACTCTTAAAGACTGAACGCAACTACAGCGTCACAGAAAAGGAGTATCTTGCTTTCTTGCTCATTGTCAAATAATATAGCTCTTTTTGAATGGACAAAATATAAAGTGGTTACCAAACACACCTATTTGAAGTGGTTACAGAATATGAAGGATTCCACTGGACGGTTGACTTGTTGGGCTTTAAAGCTCTAGACCTATGATATGACCATTGAGCACCGATCTAAAACTCATCATATGAATATCAATGGGTTGATGCGGTTTCCTGTTCTACACTTAGATAACAGTGAGGCTGAGAGGTTACATGACCTCCTGATGACCCCTGATGCTTTGGAAGATGAGAATGAACCTTTCCAGAAGATTTTAGCTTGACACTACCGCAACATTAAGGCAGAGAGTGGGAAGTTAAACAAAAAGGTAGGATTTCATTTGCTTTCCTATTTTAGACCATCACAGCAAGTACCTCTGATACTGGAGGCTCATATATCCTGGGCATGGTGGAGTATGAAAATCTATAAGTGAGTTAAGAACGGTATTACTGGGATTGATTCATGGAATCCATTATTGAAGATCTGGACGCCTGTATAACCTGTAAAAAGCAATTTAGGTCAGGACAAAATATCAGACCAACCTACTACACCTCAACAGCCCTTTTTACACAATAAGCCTAGATGTGGTTGGCCCCCTGCACCATACTACTGGTGTTAAATGATATATCTTAGTAGGTACTGCTCATTTTCACAGAATGGTTGAAGCTGTGGCTCTCCCTGCCCAGACTGCAAAAGCTACCGTCACTTTCCTTCATCAAGATATATAACTCACCATGGCTTCCCTAAGTCCTTTTCTGTGTTGAGGGAAAAGCTTCACCTCCAGAGTGGTCAAGGTTCTAGATGCTTCCATGGGGGCACAATAGCTCTTTAGCCCTCTATACCCTTCTACAAATGGTACCATTGAAAAAGTGTGCAAAACCTTAGTATTTATACTGCAAAAAATGTCAACTTCTGACCCTCTACAATGGGATCAGTTTCTGCCTAATGCTCTTATAGCTTATTGCTTAAGCTATTGCCAGGTACTCAAATTATCTCCCTTCACATTTCATATGGTCGTGAACCTGTGATAGCACTCTCTTAGCCAAAGATATCTTCTCTGGTCAGATACATAATACTGACAAGGCCATGAGGAGATTGGCCCAACATATCATTCAAATACAATATGAAGCTATGTTTAAACTAGCTAAAATGGTTACTAAATAGGGATAGGCAGCTAATGAGCTCAGATCACCATTTTCCACCTTTCAGATATCTGATTTGGTCTTATACTACCATAACCACATTACTGCCAGAAGTTAGAAGCTTGTATCAATTTGGGAAGGACCTTTTGTTATCACCTATATGAGGGGAGATGAATATTGTATCAAGTCCCTTGCTTCTGGAGTTACCATTAACTGAGTCCATGGACGGTTCTTGTACCTTATTCTCCCCCCAACGTTCTTAAAAGGGGGTAATGTCAGACAATTAGACATTTTACTAGATGGTAAGAATATTTGGGGTCAAGTCCACCCAAAAATATCTATAAAATTTCCTAATTAAATTTCTGGCAGAATAATCCTGATTGGAGTAATTCCCCTACTCCTATTCCTCAGCCAAATATACTTGCTGTTGGTGATAAGGCTACACCAAACCCATGGAAGAATTAGTGGGATCACTCAGAGATCATCACGTCTCACTTGCAATTTAGTTCAAATTTTTAAGTGGAAACCACCCCTTTTATAGACCTTAAGGGGTTCCACGGGATGAAAATATTCTCAAGAGGTCTGATTGGATTAAATATATTAAATCCTTACCTCACGGGTTCATCCTACCTGCTACTGACCTATAAACTAAAGTCAAGTTGAGGAGAGGAGATTCACAAGAGCTCTGATAGTCAAATTGTCAATAACCTAATTGATCTATCCTCCACTTATGATGAATCCCTTGCCCCTCTTGTTTCTAGCCTTATTTTACTTTAAATATTAGGAGGCAAATCTAATAAGAAATCACTTTTATCCCTATTTTCATTATAATAAGAGTTTTTATGTTAAAAGTTTTTTGGTATATTTTTCCTCTAAAGATCTTTAACAGAAGCTGTGAGTCTTGATACTCCTGAAACTGTTAAATTGTTGAAATCCTGTGCAAAAGCACCAAAGAGCATTGACCATGCCAGGATTTTAACATAATTCACCAAATTTCTCATCCATAACCAAGCAAAAATAATAAGTGGTAGATGATTAGGTTTAAGGTTAACTTGAAGTTGATTGTATAATTATCAGCTCAACCTTTTTTATCTTTTAATTTACTTTATTAATCTATGACATAAAATATAAAATCCTCTATTTGAATTGTTTGTTTATTAAACCTGAGCAATGCTGGGTTGTACCACTATCTATCTATTATATGAATTTCAATTAAATCATTTCAAATTGTTTATTTATTAACCCTGATCAACACTAGATAAAACCACTATGTAAAATTAAAGTTATGATTTGAATTTTTTGGTATACTATAAACACCATTATTAAGCATGGGTATTTGGTCTAGTTTTATATATTAATTTTTTTGAGAAAAAAGAACCTCCTTAGATGAAGGCACTAAAAAGTAGAAATAATTGAAAAATTATTTTATACTTTTTAGTGCCTTTTTAAGGAGGTCATTTTTTAAAAAATTTTAAAGGCGGCTCTTTTTTCCTCAAAAAATTTAAAGGCAGTTTTTTTTCACAAAAGAATATTGTGAATTTTCAAAAGTGGTTCTTATTTCTATTTTTTAAAATCAATATCTTTATATATCATTTATGAAACCTCACTATTTCTATAAAAAATAAAAGCCATTGCACTCACATTATATATAGTATCTCATAACAAATATACTATTAATTCATTTTTATTAAATTTAGCTATTTATTGGTCAAATTATGCTAAATTTAATTTTTTACTACAATAATTTTTTTATTAAATTTAGTTGCTTTTAATGAATAAATTAATATAAATCTACTGATTGTCATCTACAATAATTTGTTTTTATTAAAGTTAGTTGTTTTTATAAACAAATTATGCAAAATCAATAGGCTTCTATAATGATTTAAGCTCATCACGCTAAGGGGAGGATACCCCAGTAGTGGAATATGGACCCCCTATTACTGCCTCCTTAAGTTCAATTCTGGTAGATTAACTTTGAGTAGGGGATTATTGTGACTGTGTTGGAGTTGCACACCAATGTCCTGAACCAAGCTAGCAAATAGCAAGGCAGTTCATGGAGTTTCTGGCCTATCATATGCCATGCAATGAGGTTTTGCAGATTTTATACTCCTTTCCCATTTTCTTTGATTCCCCTTAATTGGTGCTGTATTGTCCCCAGGTTGACCCACATCAAATAAAATTTAAAAATTTAAAAATTTCAAAATTAAAAATCTAAGCTCATCATGCTATGATCTCATACTTGACCAATTTTGAACATACCCCAGCCATAGGACATATATATCAAAAGTTGATTTAAAGCTATTGCTTCATCAATGCCAGAATTAAGTTTATACAGCAATGAACTAATCCCACAGTTAGATTCTATTACTTCTGGACCATCTTAATATACATAAAGAATTACTGGTCAGATACTGGACCAATTCTTACCAATCCTTACACACTTCTTTTGCACTTTAGTATCACTCTTTAGAAAAAGTGAATTGGTATATTTTAGCAAAAGAACATTTTTAGTTCATACCTACTGCCCTAATTAGAGCAGTACACACAAATTTCAATAGCTACAGGTAAAAAAGGGAATCCTTCTCAGTAGAGCTTAGTTTATAGAGCTAACAGCCCACAGTAACTTATTTTTATAAGAAAAAAAAACAAAAAACTCCCACCAAATGGCAACCCATTCAGTAAAAGTGTATTCACTGATACTAACAATAGTGCCAGTGATGAGGCCTGAGTAAACCAAACAAACTCAACCAATAAAAATGTCAGCGATGAGACCCAAGTACAACAAAGAAACTTAGCCACAAACGCTGCCAAGATGTGACAAAAATAGAAACAACTAGTAGAATGGGGATATAAACACCTCCAAAGACATCTCAACCTCAACGGGTACTAACAGCCACCACTATGGTGGATTCTGGCAGTCCCATCAAAGGGGCAACTTGTGGCAAAGCAAAGTTACAGGTGGGCAATGCCCCCAAAAAGTCCTTTCTCATCCCAATACCCCAATAATGAGCACCCACCCTCCTCAGGGATGGCGGAAACCCTATCTACTAGGGGGCCAATCACCAACAGTTTTCTCCCCATGCATGGAAATGATTGCACCAAGGTAAACAAAGAAACTAGGGGAGATCCAATATCAAGGCTAATTTACTTTTTTTGCAACTTTCCCTGACAAAAATAAGTCCCCTCACTTGATTAACCCCTTAATGGGTCCAAAACCTAATGAGGTTATAAATGCTTCAAGAATCCTCAATAGCAATAAATCTGGAGAAAAATTGTTGTCAATCATCTCTTACAAAAGTCAGTCCTCCCATTTGAATAACCCTTTATCTGGTCCAAACCCCAATGAGATAACAATTGCTCTGGGTGCCTCCAATATTGATAAACTGGGAAAAAATTTCAGCAAATATCCTAGATAAAAATCAGTCCCCTTATTTGGCTAACCCCTTAATCTGGCCCAAACCCAGATGAGGTCACAGTAGTTTTGGGATCCAACTAAGACTCATTATAAAACTAAAGCCATTACAAAAAAATAAAAGTAATGGCAATAAACCACAAATCTTATGAGTCAACCCAAGAAACTAACAGTGTACCCTGTAACACACTGGTGAAATATACACCAATGCAGAAGGACATGCTGACCCATAGAGGCATCTCTTCATGTGATGTGATGCAATATGAAAATCTGAAGTTCACATATGTGACAGTGACCCAATGGATTTTGAAAGCCATATCTCCTGCTACAGTGGCAACATGGCGAGCAAACAAATTTTCTGCTGGAGCTGCAACATAAAGGATTGATACACAAATCCTGAATGACTTGGCAATAATCTTCAAATTGTTGCGCATAAGCATAAAGCAGGCCCTCAAGCGGATGAAACTGCCAGTGGACCACCAAGCGGTAAGGCAGCAGTTTGTGAGTACCTAAAGTTTGGGGATGCTAAGTTATGACTTGATGCAGGTATTGATCTCTATGATGCCATAGAGTTCAACAAGGCGGTTGTCCCTGCAAAGATGGCAGATTTGGTCAAGAGCTCAGGGCTTTTTCTGTCAGAATTAAATGAATATACAAAAAAGTTTCTTAATGCTATAATAGCACTCAATTGTGCATGCCACGCTCTCTCTGCAAAACATCCCTCAAAATAGTACAATTCTACCTTTTCACTCAATGAGGCATTACCATAGATTACAGCAGGGTTTAAGGCTACCAAATCCCTGCACTGGTCATACATGCGGATCTCACCCACCATGGCATCTAACCTGCTACAAGATGGTTGGATGAAGGAAAAAGACAAAGAATGGTGCCCTTCCAGAAATGGTCACTGGAGATTGCTATTAACTGGAGTGCCAATAATTTTACCCCAGCTGAGATGAGGTATTGGCTTCACGCCAATACTAAAATAGATCAAGTCTGGGACTGGTTAGATTGTGGGTAGCAAAGAATATTTATGAGTCCCTGCACAACCACTCCTTCACATTGGATAAATAGAACCTCTGGTGGGATCATGCCCTTCTGGCTGCAGCAGCAGACTAGGATGCGGCGGGATTCACCCCTGACACAGCCCACGCCTAGATCAAACACAAGATCCCACCTCAAGCAGCAGCAGCAATGTGAGGGGTTACATCCCCTGAACTTGGATGGGATTGTCTGAAGATGGGTATTTAAAGAATCAATCTGCAACTGGAAACAGTCATTCCCCAAACCCTCTATTGCCACCCTCTACATAGTGGAGGGGTTTACCCCTGCAACCTTCCAGTGTACTGAAGCGGAGGTTCTGGCAGAATCAGTACACCTGTTCACCAACGCTGGGTGGAACAGCATCACTGTCAAAGGCTGGTACCAAAGAAGTGCCATAATGCTGGAATTGCTGCTTGAATATTTACATGAGGTATACAGCCCTGAGGCCTCATTTACCTGGTATCACTTTGGCTTCTCACCAATGGAAGCATTGGGATGACAGGCCTTCAAAATAGGTGCAGCTATGGCCAGCACCATCCACAAATGAGGTATCCATAAGCACCAAGTGCAAGCTTTTTTGATGTTATGGTTCCACTTAGAGAAGCAATCAGCTGGATCCTCAAAGGAAAACCCCAGCGGAGGCTCCAACACCTTGTGCAAATAAGAAATCATATATCATAACGGCCACCCCTAATGAGGATTTATGGAAATGCGCCAGAGGTCATGTGGACTTTATTTGAGCATTTATCTTTGGTGGGTTCTCTAAATGACAGGCTACCAAATCCTACCTTAAGGGTGCAATTTGCATTCACCTCCAATTGGTTAGGGAAGAAGAATGGTTGGATTTGATAGTCACAATATACCAGGAGATCAACAGTGCACTGGATGGTAGCAATTTTGACTACCACTTGGTACCAGAGTGTGGCTATATTGACATTTTGCTCCCAACAAACTTAACTAAAAAGACTATTAAAGTAGGAATAAAATATAAGGACTCTTACCTGCGCACCAAACCCACCCAATATGCAAACCAGATAGCAAAATGGGTGACTTTTCACAACTTGCTGATGGTCTGTGCATGCAAATAAATCCATGAGGAAATTTCATCAGCCTGTCATACTACGGAGAGGCTCATAAATTTTACCAAGCCAGCGGCAATTACATAACTAAGTGTCCTAATCCTCATACAGTGAAAGCTCTGTATGAACCTGTGCCCTAGATAAAGACAAACAAAACAGCTCTTCCCCAGTTTATCTGTATGCCAGTTTTTGAGGGTGATCTACATTAAATAAAAGGACGGCAAGCAGGTATGTCAGTTTTGTTACCAGACAGAACACACAATGGTGCAGTGTCACCATAAGAAAGGCAAATTGACATGATGTTATTAGTATGACTCTTTAAATGGGATCAAGAAAGTCAGGTCTGAAAATCTTCCTTCACCCCCAAGCCAAGAAATGGAACTCACATAACTTATTGGAGTTTATGGACATGCGACGCCAGAAGCAGGAGCTGGATGCTTCCCACCAAGAATCATGAGCATGCAAGAGGGCAAAGTGCCCTGAGGCTGAGAATGAGCCATTTATAAGTTCAAACCTGGAGCCATGTAGAATGGATGAGTAAACGCACTCAGCGTCCCAGCATGCCCACCCCACCCAGGAGGAATGAGCGGAGAAGGAGGAACTACATTAGCAGAAAGTGGGGCCAAAAAATCATGTAATAGGTCATTTGGAAAAGAGCTCAGAACGATTGTCCCCAGCAGAACAACTCTCCTCTGATAAGTCCAACCAAATGGGTGGCCAAAAAAGTGGAAAAAACCCTTGACATACTCACACCAAGACTAACACACATAGGCATTCAGCAACTATAGCTGATCACAGTGGCTCTTCAGGAATCAAAGCCAACTCTGCTACTCAATGTTCCTCTCCAAAGCAGCGGCCCCACTTTGTACTGAAACCTCCACCCCTCTCAATAGACAAGGAGACTGGGATGGAGATGAAATACCTAATGCACTCTATGATAGGTAACAAAATCCCTGTTTTAACAAACTGTGCCAACCGTACACCTCCAACCCATCACTCCTCCTCAGTGACACCCACCACCAAAAAACCAACTTCTGTCTGAGACTCAATGCATAACCCAAATAGTACTCATGCACATGGGTCAGGTGGCCATCAATGATCATTACAACCACAAATATAAGGATATGTCTAGCATACAAATTTCTGTAGGAAAATGCACCACTATAAAACTAACAATTATAGCAATTTAATTTTAATATCTGAAACTTGGGCATACGCCCAACGCAAAATGGTCTTAATCTCAAACAGAGACCCCAAAAACCACCAGTGATCTCAACAGATTAAGTGCACGCTCTTTGGTTGGACCATGTGGTAATCATCACTCTGAACAAAAGCATCAACTTGAAAAATTATGGAGGAGACATATGCCAGAAGAATACTGGTGGCCATAACCCATGATAAGAGAACTGGTAAAACTCTCCAAATGATCGTTGCATATGCATCATCCAAACCTCAAGAAAACAAACAGTTCTGATAATTCCTGTTTAAGATATAAACTGTTACTGCAAGAATTATAGCAAGCAACTTTAATTGTTAGATGAACGCAAGTAGGGACACATTCCTGTCTCACAGCTGAATCCCTAGTACAGCAGATGATATGCTGATGTACCTTGTGACATCAGGGATTTGTCTTACAATTGATTAGGAGGACAATGACCCTATAAACCTTATGCAGTGAGAGTACAATTCTAATGAAGAACCGGTTAGAAGCTCCAAAACTGGACTGTGTACTAGCCTTGTCTAACCTCAGACAGGCTATGTTGGATAGTGAAGTCTCCATTAATACATTAAAGTGACCACATGAAAGTTCAGGTATCTGATGATCTGGGTGATACCCCACCACCTTAGGAGTGGAAAATAAGCCCCTCCACATTGCAGGACATGAATTGGCGCTGCACTGCCAAAAAAGGGTTTGATCAAATAACAGCATATCTGGATCACCAGGTGGGCATTGATCACTTAGACCGCTGGACAAATAAAAAGCTTGTGATTTAATAGTGCCAAGTATGAGAAGGTCAAAACCTACAAACTTAATGCTGCCACTAAACAGCTAAAGGATGCCCTGGCTACCCTGAAGTGAGAGTGGTGGGATAGCAAAGTATGGTGGTAGGAATTGGAAAAAACACAAACAATATCAAGTGCTCCTACAAAAGCAGGATAATGAATGATGGCAAAATGCAACCTTCCATCACCAAAGCTTGCTGGGGATGATGACTAGGGAGAACCTGGAAAGATTTTAAGAAATCAGATCTGAGCTATAATCTGCCAGATAGAGACTCATGAAGGCGTTATTTCCAGTAACTCAGGCATAATCAAACATAAAGTCAAACAGTTACTATGGTGACCTTTTCCACCCTAGGAAACCAAATAGCGTGGCAACAGAAGCCCTACTAGCCCTGACTGAGGAGGCTCTCCAGGGATGCTTGCCAGATGACAAAAATGATCTAGTTGCTGAGATCATGGTGGAGGAGGTAAAATGGGCACTTAAGCACATGCCAAAAATAAGTCCTCAGGCTCTGACAACATGAAAGTAGAAATGCTAAATGTGATCCATGAGTGTGTGGCACAAGAACTTGTCCATCTTGTTTAACTACAGTCTGTCTCACAAGTGTCAAATTCTAGGGGGCCATGAAACCTGAATTGTGCTACTATACAAAAAAGGCTTTCACTGGCACCTTCAGAACTGGCAACCAAATGCACTGTCAAATGCCTAAAAAAATTCTCACATGAATCCTTATGGACTGACTGATGCATATCACCCTGCAGACCATCCACACATCCCAAAATAGGGTCATCAAGAGGCTAACTATCTGGAAAAGTATCTGCATAGATTAAAACGTCCTACAGGATATGCATGAGATAAAAATTGCTATCTCATGTTTTTGAACATGGAGAACTTTTACAATTGAGTAGCATGGCCATTCCTGAGGGAGGCAATGAATGCTGCTGGAATTACTGCCATTTATTGACTGGATAAATATGCTATACACATGCCTCACCACAAGAGTCATACTGGCCACCAGCATAATAGAATCAATTACAATTGGGAAGGGCCTCCACCAAGGCAATCCCATGCCCCTGATTTTATTTAACTTTGCCATTAACATTCTATTGGCAGCAGCATAATTGAAGCTGTAGGGCATCTGCCACCCCAACTAATACCCTATCAGAATACAGGCATTTGCAGATGATACAGCGGTGGGGATCAGTTTGGAAAGTGACTTTTAAGGTGTTGATGAAATCCTCTCCCTTTACCAACTGGCATCAAATTATAAAAATAATATTGACAAGATGGTAGTTGCTAAAATAGGGCAACCTTTATTTTCTTCACCATCAGGCATAATTTCATAGTACCCACACAAACATCTAAATATTTGGGTATCCTTTTCATGGAATCTGGTTTGGCAGTGAGGTGATGGAACAAGCGGTTCTCTCCAGTATGTTATCTCAGATGGCCTACTGGAAATATGACTGCTTGAACCTTAAAGGGAAGGTGCAGGTGGTAAATGCCTTCATACTTTCAAAACCTTGGTATGTGACTCACATCCTATCACTGAGCCCAGGCTTAGAAGATAAAATCATGTCGCTCATCTACATCTTCCTGTGGTTTAAGGCCCACACATCGCTAATCAAGCTGGACATCATGTTCAAACCTAAATGTGAAGGGAGTATGTGACTACTAAATTTTGAGGTATATGCCCACTAGATCTGTGCTAAAGCTTTTCTCCAAATGATGCAGTTGCATATATGCTGCTCAGCGCTAGTGTGGGGCATCAACTTGTCATTAATTTAAGGGATCCCAGAAAGAATAACATCATGATCCCTTAGGGAGTGGATGCTGCATAACCTCTGACTACCATTTGAAAGCCACTGACCCCACTATTGGTTTATGCAACAGGGCAGTGAAGATGGATGGTAGTCATTGAGACATGTGCCACAAACTGAGGATACAATATTATGGTACCTCAAAGCCAAGAGAGCAGAAATAGCCATAACAATGATGTGAGAGGAACAGAACCATATTGGGAATGAATTTGCTAATAAAGAAATTCTAATCCTCTATAATAATTTGCTTATCACTATTGGGGAACACCCCCCCCCAAAAAAAAGCTCTGCTAAAACCATCCTCTTACCCCCAAATCTTTAATGATTGTGTGAAAAAAGGTCACAACACCAACTATAATCTTAAGGAATTGGTTACAGGCCTCAATAACAAACTAGTGATATCAAACCAATGTTCTACCACCTAGAGGATTTTATACCAGGCAATAAAAACAGGTAAACATTCCAGCCCAGGGTACCCCTATAAGGACTGCCTGGTGTGCGCTGAACTTGAGGTGGATATTGCCCACTATTAATTTTAAATGCAGCATGTTCAGAAAGTATTAGTCAGTTATGAGACTACTGCTATCTAGCAAGCAACAGCCACCAGATAAATACCCCTCTCAAGATTTTTTTTCACTAAAATATTTAAAAATTAGCTGATCCAGCTCTGAGCCTTCCTCCACCATTATTGTATATGGGTCATACACTCAGCAATTGTGGCCAAAAAATGAGTTAAAAAAGCTCCCATTACCTAGGAATGGTGCAGAAGCCAATTAATATTTTCACTGACTAGCTGAATGAATCTTTAAATTTTTGTACATTATACTCAGATATTTTTTGCCTCATGATTAACTTTTGCACCCAGTTTGCACATCAAATGCAATGAGTCCTCATTCAGACTGATGATTAAATGGTGTGTGAGCCCATTGTCACTTGAACTGTGGTAGCAATGGTAATTGCTAACTAGAAATGGTCAGCAATACTACCCAATTAGCACACCTGTTCCCAGTTTTTCTCAATGGCTGAAATCCCAATTTCTTCCATCCCTCTTGCCCTTGTTTCATTGTTTAATTTCTTTATTAAAGGTGTAGAGTATAAAAACTAGACTAATTCTTAAAAAGTAAAATGGGACCTAAGTTGAAACATCCACTTTTTTGAAATGAAGGTCTTCTAAATTTGGTCTAGTAGTTTTAGAGTTATGCATGAACAAACATAGAAAAAAATAAAAGATATATATACAGGTCAAATTGAGAACTTTCTCCTTTTTCAAAGTTGGTTAAAAATAGTGAGGTTTCAAAAAAATTATATAGAGATAGTGATTTAAAAAATGGGGACAAATTGTTTTTAAACACACTATTTTTTGGGAAAAAAACTGGGTTAAAATTTTTTTTGTAAAAGAACTGCCTTCAAATTTATTTTTTGGGAAAAAAGACCCTCCTTCAGAAAATTTTTTGGGGAAAAAAGAACCTCCTTTAAAAAAGCTCTAAAAAGTATAACTTAATTGAGAAATTATTTTTCAATAAACCCCTTTTAAAGTCAGCACTATTCTTCCAACCTGACTTATATAATTTTGCTCACAAATACAAGCTAAAGCTTATATTGGATTGGGTCCAATTGTATACTATAAGCAACTTAGATTATACAGTGATACGTATATATATATATATATTATAAATGGCTATTATAAGGCAGTTTAAAATATGGTACCAACTTCAAAAAGGGTTTTATTGAGTATTCATATTTCTCAATTATTTCATTCTTTTTAGAGCCTTTTTTAAAGGAGGCTCTTTTTTCCTTAAAAATTTTTATCAATTATTTTATACTTTTTAGTATGCTTTTTTGAAGGCGGTTCTTTTTTCCCATTTTTATATAGGCAGATGAAGGGCTGATATGGAGGGATCTATACAACTAAACCACACTCCGCCATCCCACCTAGGAGCATATAGATTTTTGGAAAGGTCTCCCCTAAAAATGAAGGCGCTCCAGGAATACCCATTCCAGCGTAACTTTTATATGCATCCATGCACAGCCTTAGGACAAACCTTTGAAGGCGGATGGTTTTACAGCTAGATGATTTGTAATTCTTTACCTTTTCAGCTCGAATTCCAGTGTATAAAATATCTAAAGCATTATTTGCTTAGGTCCACACTTATGATGCAGGTTATCAAAGGTAGCTTGGAAAGGGTGCTCACCTAATACGCTATCGAATTAGAGGCGGAGGATCCATCTTTATCCTTTTCGTGGACCTACGTCATAGATTGGGCATTGAATGTATAATTTTTGTGTGGAGCGGGAGTTCTGAAGGTTCAAACCTTTTTGAGCACAGGATGCAGCCGCAACCAAGTTGAGCCTAAGGGTCCAAGTCTGGGCGGCCGGTAAAATGCCAGCTAGAACCACACTTCTAAATTGGTTGTTTAGCTTGTTGTATAATTCGAACGGCATCAAAAAATTAGCTCTCCTTGTGAAAATACGTATAGGTTAAGGCCTATGGTATCAGTCAATTATATGCTTTACGTCGATTAGCTCAAAGCTATACTGTGCAGCTGTCGCTATATACCCGTCAAACTTTAACGAACAAAGCTTAATGTATTTAAGCCGTACTAAAATTGGATAGTTGAGCTCTAAACAGGCCACTTGCCATAGATATGAATTTATTAACTTTTTACAAAAACTTGGGATTTAAGAGTCTAGTTACCACCGGGGAATAACGTTTACTGACTTTGGTTAGGGATGGCATATAACGCCAATGCGCCACACGCCGTGGAAACGGTTGCAAGGATAAAAATTTGGATTGCCCGGCAGCGGTGCGAGTCGAGAGCGGCACGAGCTTCCACCCGAAACAGGCGAAACGGGTACCTCTCGCTAAAACGTTAGAATTGATACCATACGTCAGCTTACGATCGGTTGAAGAGAACTAGGAGTGGTTGGAGCCCCAAGGTACCGGATATTAGAAGCAGGGAACCCAACCAAAGGCAAGGTGAAACCTTTACGCAGGTTAGCCAGCGATTGATTGATGCACTTACGATTAGACGGAATTCGGATGGAATCGGATATGAAGATGATAACATAGGTGGCGATTAGGGATAGGGAGAGAAGCACGATGCCAGCCATGCCGTTGAGAAGGGAAGAAGTAAACGTGAGGTTGAAAGAGTTGGCGTTGCGGATAAAATGTGGATATAAGTACAGGAGCCGCGTGAAGGTTTGATCGCGAACACCCTTCAACAAGATGGGGTCGCAAATGCGGTTAGATGCGAGGGCATGTACAAGGTTATGGAAGAGGTGGGGCGGTATACCCACGTTACGCGGCGAACCAGGGGCCAGATACATGAAGTGGATACGTGACACCACATCGCGCACATCGGTGGGCAATATAATCGGAATGTCGAATTGCAAACCACCCCACATCCTTGACGGGTTTGAACGGTGGGTGCAATAATTGATCCAGGTCTGGTCGTAATGCTGCAAAGCATCCCATAGCTGCAGGAGATGGTGCAGCTTGGTGGGCTTCAAGAATGCCTCGAAATCGGCATGGCTGTAGGGAGTTGGGGCGCGATTATCTAGGACTTCCTCAAGGCTGGGTGCGATACTTTGTAGTTTTGGGCTCAAGGTGTCCTCACTGTTCATGGATTGGTGACCTCCAGCCCAACCTTAAGTTTAAACACGTCGCTGGGAGTGGATACATCACTATAATACTTTGGAGCTATTCCTGATTTTCCATATCCGTTGTTTGAGCCAATTGAATTCCCTTCAGTACGAGTAGCTAGTTTATCCCAGTTTAAGGAATATCTTAGCTTTCCGCCGTTTATTAATCCGTTGCGAACAATTCGAATCACTTCCAATAAGTTCCTTAGCATCCGATTAGACCTTTCTTTAATCAAATTAAGGTTTTTGTTGTAATAATATTCGAATCTACTCAATTAATTCGATTGGCTATGCCAAATGAATTTAAATTATTCACAAAAAATAGGCACCAAATATTCAATCGATGAGGTTTCCTATGCCACTAGTTCCTTAACATCAATATCAGATTAAACCTTTTTCAAATTAAAGCGTAGTTTTAGTCGTAATAACATTCGAATCTACTCAATAATTCAATAGCTTATGCCAAATTAATTTTAATATTTTACTAAAAAATGGGAGATATTCAATTTTATGAGGTTTCATATGCCACTTATATCCTTTAACACTCTCTTTTACATGAGTTTAGGAGGGCAGATGGCTTAGCTGGATCTAAATTTGAAACCCTTGTTTTTTTCACTTAAAGCATCCATTTTAATTTAAAACTTAAGGCTGACGTTAACATCAATACCGGCCCTCCTCATTCCAAGTTGGCTGATTCAACTTAAAAATGCTATTTAAACTAAACTCAAAAGCTTATAGTTATCTACATCATAATAAAGTAACACCTAACTTGCTAATTTAGATCTACATCCAAGTAAACACTATCACTTTTAGATGTATAGAAGTTGTACCAGCCTAGATTTTTATTATTTAGAATACCGAAACTAGTTTAAGCCATATATTGATACTAGCTGCTCCCTACACCGTTGCTTGCCATAGATATTTTACCGATAAAATCATTTAAGATCTAAATAATAAAACCTACTTGTGATCTATCTTTATAAATTTATATAAAGTTATAAAATACTTTTACCTAATAAACTAATCAAGAATATTCACTATAATTTAGACAATTACTGTCAGATATCCACACTATTATTATTTTGATTTTATCTCTTATCCTATTAGATATAAATCTTAGTTTTTTACTTACTTATACTCAATTCTCTCATTCAGTCATACTTTACAGTAAAGGATACTGTGATATAGATACTTTTACTATTATATAGTGTTAGGAAAATGAGGTGCCAAAGGAATACTGGGATTCAAGTGGGGATACCCAAGTATCTATGATAATAAAAACATACAACAAGATAACAACTTAACAGTAAAATGTGGGTGAGACTTATTAAGAAAGGGTGGTTGTATAATTGTGATATCTGGTGTGGTGGGTAGATCTGTTTTTTCTGTGATCTAAGCTGTCAGGTAAATTTCTTTAGCTCTCCAAATGTTGAAGGTAAGCTGAGAAGTCAGATACTAAGTTATTAGGGAGTGAATTATAAAAACAGTGAGGGTGATATTTTGGAATAAATTACATTGTGAAATGATAAACTGTAAGATTTAAACTTAAAAAATGGCTAGAGAACCCTTGACAAGGTCAATAATCTGGACATTACCAGAGCTCATAAAACACACAAGTAGCAAAAATTACTTTTTTACAAAAGGTTTGATTAAAATAATGATCAACAAAGAAGGTCATCAATTGATTTTAGTATCTAAATAATTGCAGAGGATGGGGTCTGATCTTTCATTAGTACTGATAAATTTATTGGGGATATGGCCCAATAAATCTTATTAAGCTGAAATTTATAACTTGATAAAAGATTTGAGGCACAGGAGAGCCAATTTTACTTTATGTATCACCTTGCGGTTCCTATGAAACCACCTGAGGCACCAAGCAACAAGAAAAAATTATGGCTCCAAAGCCCTCATTATGACAAGGGGTCAGCCATTTGAGCAGGTGCATGTTGGTTAAAATGCATGCCATGATGCACAAGTTGCTTTCTAAAAATGTAAAACCAAAATAATTGAAGTAGTATATCTTTTTCTTAAAAACTGGGGAAAGGAAAAGCAAAATAGGAATATGTGCTCACAAGTGTGAGCATTGGCTTATATATAAGGAGATATGGCTTTAGAAAGTACTGCAATGTTTCTGAGTGCATTCTCTTCTTAAGTTGCAGGTTCTTTGCAGTTTGCACTTTAGAGAAAATTTCCAGAGTTGCAAAATGTTCAATAGAATTGATGTTAGGAGAGGCAATGGGGCACACCATTATTTGGTGCTCCCAATTAATCAATAAAACCTCTGTAAAATTTTCCAAATAAAGTTTAAACACCCCTGAACCCAGCGTTGATTGGCACAGAAAAAGAGATAATCAAAAAGGGAGGATGGAGAATTACTAAAAGGGAGATCCAGAATTGAAAGATGAAGAATTAAAATTCAGGGTAAAAATATGAAATATTCCTACAAAATTAAAATTAGAATGGAAGCTAAAATATATGATAAAATTTGGAAAATATGGTGGCAGTATGGGAGAACTTTCCTGGAGTAAAAACTGCTATTTTGGCTTTGACTCATAATTTTTCTCTGCATAAGAGCCTAATCCTCTCAACCTACAAACAACCAGGCAATGTGAAGGTAGGAGAAGTCTTATATGACAGAGGTTAGAAGGCACAGGAAAGCCTTATAATATTGCCTTTAAGGTTATATAATAATTGATATAGACTAAAACTTGAAGTTGAAATTTTCAGGAGATCCTACTATCAATAGTAGCCATTAAATAGTTTATGTTTAACTTAAGTAATAACTTAATCTCACCCTCATTTTATATACTCTGTCATCATATAGAAAGCTTTTTCTGACTGAGATGGTTAAAAGACTTAATCCTGGGACCTAATCTTTAATACTTTGGTCATATTCCATATTTTGTTAATGTAATGCTTTAGGTCAGAGATATAGCCAATTTGTCAGCTTAGATTTGGCCTTGACTCCCTTCTTTGCTCTTTTCATCCCTTCAAATATGGCATTAAATATGACATAACATTTCTGGAAGCCTACAAAGACAACTTTTGGTTACCATCATCACAACAACTTAAATTATTATTAAAAGTACCTCCATAGGCCTCAAATTGATTTACTGCATGAGATAGATTTTTTTGTTGAGTGAAATAAGGATTATAATGCTTTAAGTGGCTTTTAATTAAAAGAAAACTAAAGGTAACCCAACCCCCTGATAGTTAAATGTTAGGTTGATATCTTTTATTTATATGAAGTATTGAGAATTTCCAAGCATATAGAAGTACCAGCACTATTCCTAAAGGCTTTTATCATAAATACAAGCATCTGAGTAAGTTTCAACAACCTTAAAAACCAACAAATTTATCAACCCTTGCTTTAATTCCAATTTGACCAAATTTTCATTTTTTATAATAAATTTATTTAACTAAGTCTACTATAGGTGTAAAATGTTCTGATTATTACAAGATCCCTCATTGGGTATGTTGTTGACATGAGACATCTCACTTGTATCATTGCCTTTAACCATTATATTTACTTCACAAATATTTTTTTAATTTATAAAAGAACTGATTTGGAGATAATAGTTCCTTTAGGATTTGATTGTCTTACAGATTGAGAGTTTAGGTAGAGCATCAGCACCCATCACTCATCAAGGGTATGTCCAAGGTCCCCAATTTTGCCAACAGCATGGACCAAGGGTTAACACCACTTGGTCATGAAAGGTATAGGGTTCATTCCAGTTTTAGAGGTACGTCAAAGACTTACATTGCCCTTTCCTTTAAGGACAGGGTTCAATCCTCCCTCAGGGGTCTTTACCAAGGAAAAATTCTTGTGAAAGACTGGGATCTTGATTTTCAAGTTGATAGCATCTTTTTTAGAGATAACAAAGGAGCTTTTAGTATTGTTTATATGAAATTTTGAAATTAATATACAACATTTGGTCAATTCTTG
Source organism: Massospora cicadina (assembly GCA_022478985.1). NCBI lineage: Eukaryota > Fungi > Entomophthoromycota > Entomophthoromycetes > Entomophthorales > Entomophthoraceae > Massospora > Massospora cicadina. The sequence goes on along the minus strand of JAKSZP010018845.1, from coordinate 25,031 downwards.
GAGAGAAATCAGGTGTTCTTGTAAGCCAGATATTCCTTCCATGTCAACAAGTCCACAATCAGGGATAGCTGCTGACTGTGTGTTGGGCCAAGAGAGACTGTCACTGGGGTATCTTAACAAAGATCAGGTGGATAAGAATATAGAGAATGAATCCTTATGAGTACAACTTACAGAGTATTTAATCAGAAGTACTGGATAAAGCGTCAGGCCTAATAATAGTTCAATCTCAACTACAGATAATAGTCTTCATACTATCATTGATTAATACATTCTATACAACGTGACAAAGTGCACAAGGAAATTGAACCTGTGCAGTGAAAAGATTACTGGGTTGATGGCCAATAATTAATCTCTAAGTACCTTTTTACAATAAGGGTAGGCCAAGAAGTAACAATTTCCAGTTTGAAAGGGACATTGTTGTTTTTATTTTTTAATACAATTATTTAATGTAATTTCATTTTTTGTATAATATTTATTTGGATTTGCATTGATGTTAGTCTTTAAGAGTGCCAAATCCATAAACAACACGTCCTTGAAATGTTATTTAGTATTTGGGGAGTGAATGAATATGTCATCAATATGCTACTGTGAAGAGTGAATTGGTAGTCACCCAGTGCATTGTCAATTAGCTACTGTTAGGTATCTGAGGCGTTCTTTACTTACAAAGGGCATAATTTTAAACTGAGGTATTAAACTCCAAAGTGGATTGCAGTCAAAAATTATGGCCCTACTTTATAAAAATTTGGTGAAAAAGTAGCTACTAACTTTATCCTTAATAATCTATACTTAGTGATTGCTTGTTAGATGGCGGCCTTCAGGAAAAAAGTGGATAGGGAAGAAACTATAATGTTTTTAAGATGTCCATAGTCTACACAAGGCCATAAAGTGCCATATGGCTTCTGAGCAAACATCACTGGTGATGATAATGAGGAGGACTTTCTGATTAACACCCTTTAGCTATGAAATTATCAAATATATTCTTTATTATTTTTCTTCAGTAATCATATATTGATAAAAAGGGAAATTGATCTTAATTAGGTCCACTGTTAGACAGAAACAAAATTAAACTTAGAGTGCTTAGATAAACAATTATCACTATTTATATTGAACACACCTTTAAAGAGCATGAGGTTTTCAGGAATGTTAGGTAATTTAGGAATGGCACCAGTAGAGAAGTACTCAATTATTGTCCTCTGCATTTTTTGATACCAAAATGGGAAGTAACAAATCTTTTCTGAATAGTGACTCAAAGTAGGTTTCTAAATATTTCTTTATTAAATAAGGTGGGTCAACCTTGGGACAATATACTGCACTGAGTTTTTATCCTACACTGGTTTTAAACATTTTTAGCTCAAACCTGGACCAGAGTGAAGCAGGAACCACCCCACTATGCTACCACTCCTCTAGGTTCCTGAATATTTATTCTAGTTTTGTTTGCCAATTGTTGATGCCACCAACCCATCTGCAAGATCATGGGGTATAGGAGGCCTTGTAAGGCAAAATGCTTGCCATTAATTGTGTTCATGTGCTATAAACTGGATTGGCTTGCAAAGAGGTAGGGTAATCTTTGGTATCAATGAAGCTCATATGACTGAAAATATGCATCATCACCTAGGTCTAGAGCTTATGTAACTTGAAAATCAATGAAGTTGCTTATGGATTGGGTATCTATCAGCACTTTTGTTGTTACTTTTTGTGCACTAATTGAAATGTGAAATTAAAATTAAAGTATACACAATCAAATTTTTTAAGTTAGTAAAGGGATAAACGCTTGTCCCAGTGTTTATTCCTGTAAATGGCAATTTGAAAACTTTTATATTAAAAATAAATTATGTGGGCATGGCTATTGCATTGGAGTATGATAGAGGAGCCAATCAGGGTTCACTTTTGTTGGACAAAGGTGAATATGAGAATTATCCTCATAAATAAGTTTCACACATCATCCTCATTAATTTTCTCCATCAAAGATGGTTGATGTAAAAACATTGTATGATTTTTTTTGGTTTGTCTGCAATAAGTCTCCACCCAAAGGTTTTTAGAAATGTACTTAGTTGTTGTGGTGATACTTATCTTAAAGTGCTTTTGTTAATCATAAGCAAACTTTTTATAAGATGAGGAACCCTTTCCCTTATAAAGCCTTCCTCATAAAATCCTGGTAAAAAAGGTACCCCAGATTGCTTATCATCTTGGATGAAATTTTGTGGGATTCACTAGGAGCAGGAAGGGTTGGTATGATGCGGTAGACTGGCTTAACACCACAATGTCCTAAAACCACATCATAACCATAGCATAATTTGGGTTGGTTACTTTTGTTAGGATAATGATATGAAAAGAGAATAATGGGCTTTAAGCAAAGATGATTTTTCACCCACAATAGCAATCACAGAATGCAAGAAACCGCTTTACCAATAGTAAGTGAGTGATAAAAATTGAGATAGGGTGATTGTCTGTTGTGCACTATATGGAAATTAGAGAATAATCTTTTCAATATTTGTACTACCCATAAAGGCATATGGTACAGTCAAAGTTTTGGCCATAGCACCACTGAAACTTGATATAACACTAGAGGCCCCTCCAAAGGCTTCATTTTTAATATCATAAGAAATGGGGTTTTGATAAAATAAAGTGATAATTGAGAATACTTTAGGGTAGATATTATTTAAGGGAAAATAAAAAACAATTAACATTTTATTATTATTAGGATGGGTGGTTAGCCTGGCAGGTAAAACTGCTTCTCACCCTAGCACAGGTTTCAAGTTCAAAACCTGTATTGGCTAGAAAAATTCTCGGTGTGATATATTTGTCCCAAGGTTGACCCACCTCAAATATATTTTTTTACTATTATTAGGTTGTTGGGATTTTATATCTATAATGGGAAGAGAGAATTATGAGTTTCCAAGAGCATAAATGAGCTAGTGTCATTTTCAAAGTTTTTAAATGAGAGTTTAAACATCAGAACTCACATTGACAATATCAGAAAAAGTTGACTTCATTGAGCCTTATCCATATCCCTTTTCACCCATATATATTTTTTGTCTGAATGAAGTTTTATAAAACTTTAACACCTGAGGCTGCCCCAGGTGCAAAAACTTTTTAAAAGTAATTTGACCCCTGGTTGGGCCTCAAGTATGTCATGAGATGTCTTGTTTATTCCATTGATTTTAGACAAATAAAACCTCTATAGAACTTGCATAATTCTATGTAAAATTTTTTTTGATGTATTGGATATAATTATAGATTTGGAAGAATTAGATGTTCATGAGTTAATGGGGTTCAGGCAGAAAAGGTGTGGCAGCCACCCATCTCTCATTGAGGTTTGTATCAGGTCACTAATTTTGATCAATAGAAAATCTCATGGGTTGGATCATTTATTGGCTTGGAAGGGGTGCAAGGTTCAGTGATCTTAGTAGCCAAGGCTGGCTGAAAGTAACTTTGGATGTAGTTTGATAATACCCACTATAAATTTTTCAAAGTATTATATGATCAAGATAGATATTGGTGTGAGTCAAAAATAAAATTTAGGAATACTTCATGTACAACTTTATTTATCTCATTTTAGCCTTTTGTTATGGATGGAAATAAGTAGACAGATCATAACTATAACATTTTGTAAAACTATCTCTGATATTTTGCAGTTAAATAAATACTCTATCAGAAATAGGTAAATAGGATAATAAAAAATATGCTGAAAATTAAAACGGTGGCTTTCTATTTCAATTTTTTGTTGTATAATTTTTTGACTTAATTTCTGTTTGTAAATCAAAGTTGTGATACAATCCCAAACCCACTATTAAATTTAACTTTGAATAAGGTTGTATTGTATTTGACCACCTGGTTTCTCATTCATATTCTTTTTTGACAAATTAACTTTCTGTCATAATCACTTTTTTATAGTCAATTATCCTCATTAAAAGAGATCTGATAAACCTTGTTTGAAGTGATTTGTTTATAAATATTGTTTGTCTACTATAAACAAAAGGATTGTTACAATTGTCTGACTTACCATTTATTTCTTATATCTTTGCATAGACTTTTCATAGCAAAAATAAGTTAGTTTAATGAGTAATTCAGTTATACAAAAAGCTAAGAGTTGGGTTAAGCCAACTGTGACATGTGCACATAGCGCGTAGAAGAACCTCACATTACACAAGTGGTGCTCACAACAGGGGGGCTGTAGTAGCAAAAAATAAGCATTTTTTAAATCTTAAGATGGTGTCATGGTTGGATGACTTTATAGTAGGAACCAATGCTAAAGACAAGGCTGGGTGACAGGAGGCCCAGAAGGTGAAACTTCAGGCTCTTCCTGACCTGAAACACACCTTAGATCAACGCTGGGTGCAAGCCAAGCATGCCCAGGTTGATACTAATGGGGTGCAAAACGCTCAGCCTCTTATCTCGGCTCAGGCACTAAAATGGACGATTTACATTATAAACAAAGATGGTTCAATTTTCTTGGTTGGAGAGCAAGGGTTTGAGTCCCGCTCAAGCTATGAAATTTTAAGCTCAGGTAAAATATGGCTTCAATCAATTACTCGAGTAAAGGTACTTTTGGTGTATTTTACTAAAATGGATGGAAGCATCTTTTTATTGGAGCGCCAAGGCTTGGGCGCACTTCCGCAGAACCTGAATTTCCTCAGCCCACTTTAAATATGTTTTTGCAACTAACATTCCTTGTTGGTCAACTTTCTTAAATAAATTTTACCCGTTATTTTTACATTTTTCAATGGTTACTTGGGTGAACTTGGTGGTGGACCTCTTCAGGGAGGTCTCCAACCATGTGTGCCTCTACTTATTATCACCATTTACCCAAATCTCAGGTGCTTTCTCAGGCCATCTAGGTCCCCTCCAGACCATAACACCCAAGTCTACTAGCGCCCAATTACCCTTGATGATGGATTCCCCTTTGGTATCTACTCAAGTTGGAGGTTTCTTACTTACCTGGTCTCATATGTGGTGCCTTATACCCGCGCCTGGGTTACATTTTGCTCAAGCACCATTCTAGGTGCCTCATTTTTCATTCTTTTAACAGCTAGTTCCCTAACAATGTGGGTTTGCATCCCACATCACCTTGCTGAGAACAAGAGAGTTACAGACACTCTCTTGACATCAGTTGACCAACCTTTTTATTATATGAGCATATGAATTATCCATGTGGGACTTCCAATATTAGTAAATTGGGTGTGCTGGCCATCTATCACTGCCACAATGGTGCTCACCACAGCATTATTGTTAGGTTTTTTATTAGTATGTCTCAGCGTTATTTTTGTAACTACCAATTGGGAAGTGTCCACCCTTCCTGCTCACACCTGGTGGTCTCAGACTTTTCATGATCATCTTCTCAAAACCCTTTTGGGTAGTTTCCCCGCCCCAACCCAGAAAGGGCTAGGTAATTTGGCCATCATCAGATCAAAACATATAAATATGGGAACCAAAAAGTCGCACGCGCCTCTTAAAATGAAGGAATCTTATCCTTCTAATCCTTTGACTCCTTCTAAATTTGGAACTGTAAAGGGGTCTAGCCCCAAAATGAAGTAAAGGTTTCAGATGATTCCACTGTGATGATGTCACCCATGGTCATCCCTATAAATATCGCATCCTCAACTAGTGGATTTCCTTGATTTGGGAATGCTTCCCACTGATTTCCTCCCCATCTCGGCGGAAATAGGGAACATCAAAAGGTCCAAACCCAAATTTAACCAAAAAAATGATTCCATTATCATTTTTTCTCCCCAACACATTTCTGAGGTGCATGCCGAGGCATTGTCTCTGGGCTTGGGGCTGATGGCCCTGAATAATGATGCACACCAAACCCTTGGAACGAGTGGGTGTTTGTTTGAGCCAAAAAACGCGTTCTATAATGTGAGCAATTTATCCCAAAATGAAACGTTACTTGCTTATATGGTCTGGTGAGGACTCCATTTCCATATATCAGATTACTCCTGAGAACCCTCGTTTGACCTTACCATGATTAGGGGTTCTCAGGAAGTTGAAAAGGAACTTTGTCACAAATATAAAGATGTATATGCACCTGCAGAAGGTGTGGTAGGATTTGTGGCCTCAGTAGTAAGAGTGGCCCATTATCCTTCCCCCTTCTATGATTCCAAAACATACCCTGATGGCTTGTTCAAGCCAGAGGAAGAATCTTCTGGTGAGTTGATGGCGTTTTCTGCATTGAATAAGTCCCATTCTGGATACTTCTTGTTGACTGCTACCCTTACATCTTATTATGGAAAGTTCAGCACAACTATTTTGGTGGATACTGGTGCCTTGAATAATTTTATTGACCAAAATTTTGCTGACTACCTTGAGTTGAGTTATTCACCAGGTGGTATGGTTAGAGGTGGAGCTTTTCAAGGTATCCCCACACTAAACATCATGGAGTCAGTCAATTTCCAGGTAGGTTCTTATCTATTGTCTGACCAGTTTCAAGCTATCAAGAACCTCTTGTTTTCCATCATTTTGGGTGTTGATTGGTGGCGGAAGTTTGACGTCAGAACTAATTTGAAAGAAAACACTTTATCCTTGTCTTTGACAAACAGTCACCAGTTGATTGTTCCTTTGTCTGAGGATAACACCCTGGGCAAATTACCCCATTGGCCCAATGTTCACAGTTCATATCTTGCCCCTTTGCTGAAGCCCACTGTGGGACTTTCCTTACCTTCCTGTTTGGAGGAGTTGGCATCTTCTTTTGATGCAGCTTCAGCTAGTAAGCTACCAGAACATTCCAAGTTTAATTGTGAATTTAAACTTACTGTGGATCTGGTGCGTATTTCTTCCCCCATATACCCATTGACTGTCTGGGAGGAAGAGGTTTTAGATGTATGGGTGAAGGAGCAGTTGGCCAAAGGTGCCATCTTTCAGCGTACCTCCCCTGTTTGCTCCCCACTGCTCTTTGTGGAGAAGACTGATGGAACTTTACGTCCATGTGTCAATTATGGAAACTTAAACAATGTGACTGTACCCAACCTCCATCCCATCCCTTTAGATTCCCAGATCCCGCGCTATGTGGAGAAGGCGAAGGTCTTCTCCAAGCTGGACTGCCTCAACGCGTTCAATCAAATCTGGATAAAGAAGGTCCAGGAATGTTTAACCGCATTCTGCACCAGAAAAGGGATTTTCCAGTTCCAGGTTAAGCCCTTTGGTCTTAAGAATGCCCCTGCCATCTTTCAACGCCGTATTGATGCTGCGTTGGGAGACTTGTTGGAGTAAGTGCGGTTGCTTACATGGATGATATTCTGGTGTTTTCCCCTGATCATGAGATGCATGCAGTACACCTTTGACAAGTAGTGGAGAGATTGAGGGCTGCTTGCCTTACCCTCAAGATTAGTAAATGTGAATTCTTCAAGTCCCAGGTTACTTTTCTGGGCAACGTCATTTTTAACCAGGGCCATATGATAACCCCAGACAAGGAGAAGGCCATTTGTGAGTGGCCTACCCCCACCTCTGTCAAGGAACTGAGGAGCTTTTTGGGGACGTGTACATCCCTCAAGAAGTTCACACCCAATCTCTCTGAGGTGGCAGCTCCCTTATATAAGGCTAGCGGTGCCAAGGTGCTTCAGTGGTCCCCCATTTTGGAGGATGCTTTTCAAGCAGTGAAGTGCACCCTGTTATCCACATCCATCCTTCGCCATGTTGACCCTGCAAAGGAGTTCATTGTGTCCTCAGATGCTTCCAACTTCGCCATTGTGGCTGCCCTGTTACAGGTGGGTGAAGATGGGTCCAAGCATCCTGTGGGATATTATTCTAGAAAAATGTCTCTGTATGAGTTAAATTACGCCGTGTATGACAAGGAGTTGTTAGCAGTGGTGGAGGCGCTGATTTATTGGCGTCACCACTTACATGGCTCCTCCCAACCATTCTGGGTATGCACAGACCACCAAGCCCTGTTGTACTACCGTGCTCTACATATTCTAACACCACGTCAGACCCGTTGGCATGAGACCCTTGCCCTATTTACATTTTATTATGAGTTCACCAAGGTAAGGAGAATGGTTTGGCGGATGCTTTGAGCCGCAACCCTGCTTTGGCTCCCAATCCAAAGGAGGTAGAGATTTACAACACCCAGTTGATGATTCCACCAAGTATGATTCTGCCTCAACTTCCTAAGTCCACAGTACATACGCCAGCACTCATGCCTTTGGAAAATGCAGCAGAGTATAGCATGTTTAGAAAGGTAGTTCTTTCTCAGCCATTATCAGCTGAATATGCTGTTGTTCACACTAAGAGCGCCCTGAATCAGGAGGACTTATCCAGGGGTTATCACATGAAGGATGAGATGGTGTGGTTTCAGGGGCGTCTATGGGTTCCTGCTGGACCACTGCGCCTGGATATCATCCAGGACCATCATGATGGAATCACCGTTGGTCATCCTGGAAAAGCAAAGACCCTGGGAGTTGATATGACGCACTTACAATTGGAAGGGCTTGCCTGTTCAGGTAGGGCGGTATTGTAAAGAGTGCCTGATCTGCAATCAAATGAAACCTAATCAGCAACCTTTAGCAGGGTTGCTGGTACCAGTCCAAAAGGCTGAAGGGCCCTGGACTTCCCTATCAGTGGATTTCATTGTGGAGTTACCCGTTTCAGATGGGTATGATGCAATCATGGTGGTGGTGGACCGCTTTACAAAGTTCGCCCACTTAATTCCTTGCAGAACAACTATAACTGCCGCTGAAATGGCCAGGCTCTTCGTCGCCCATGTATTTGAACTTCATGGGGTTCCTCAAGAAATCATTAGTGACTGGGGACCCCAGTTCACCTCCATCCTTTGGGAAGAGTTGTGTAAAACTCTTCAGATCCTCTCTCTCTCTCTCTCTCTCTCTCTCTCTGCCCCTCTGCCGTTCAACTGCTTATCACCCCCAATCAGATGAGCAGACTGAGCGAGTGAACCAGTGCTTGGAACAATTTCTGCGTTGTAACACCACCGCAGACCATTCAGATTGGGTTCCTCACCTTCCAATGGCCCAGTTTAGCTACAGCAACACTTTGCATTCATCAATCGGTTGTTTACCTTTTTTTGCTAACCATGGCTTTAACCCAGCTTTTAACATGGAGCCCAGCTGTGGTTCTTTAGTGGAATCGGTGCTGGACTTTGCCAAGACTACCAAGAAGGTCAATCAGGGGGTGTCCACAAGTTTGGAGGCGGCTATGCTAGTTTATAAGGAGATTGCCAATGGAAAACGCCAAGTGGGTCCAGCATACAAGGAAGGGGATCTCGTGATGCTTGATGCTCACAACATCCCTATCAAGCAGCCATGCAAAAAGCTGGGTCCAAAGAGGATTGGTCCTTACCGTGTAGTTAGAAAGGTGGGACATGCCTCATACCAGTTGGATCTTCCCTACGCGTTTCAGATCTTTTCTGTCTTTCATGAAAGCAAGTTGACATTGTTTGAGGGCCCTCCTCCTGTGACTCCCAAGGCTTATCTTGTGGATGGGGCACCAGAATGGGAAGTGGAGGAAATAGTAGCCTCCTGCCAGGTTAAGAGACGCCTTGAGTACCTGGTATCCTGGAAAGGGTTTGACGCAGCAAAGAACAGTTGGGTGCCAGCATGGGATTGTGTACATGCTCAAGACCTGATTGAATCCTTTCATAATCGTTTTCCTGAGGCTGCAGGATCTCAGCCTAAGCCAGCTGTTGCTGATATGAAGTTGCCACCAGCACATAAAAACTTCTCCTTAGCAAACGCCCCTGGAGGGGGATGGAGCCCAAGAAGGAGGAGAGGGTAATGTCATGGTTGAATGACTTTATAGTAGAAACCAATGCTAAAGACAAGGCTGGGCGACAGGAGGCCCAGAAGGTGAAACTTCAGGCTCTTCCTGACCTGAAACACACCTTAGATCAACGCTGGGTGCAAGCCAAGCATGCCCAGGTTGATACTAATGGGGTGCAAAACGCCCAGCCTCTTATCTCAGCTCAGGCACTAAAACGGACGATTTACGTTATAAATAAAGATGGTTCAAATTGCTTGGTTGGAGAGCAAGGGTTCGAGTCCCACTCAAGCTATGAAATTTTAAGCTCAGGTAAAATATGGCTTCAATTGAATACTCGAGTAAAGGCACTTTTGGTGTATGTTACTAAAATGGATGGAAGCATCTTTTTATTGGAGCGTCAAGGCTTGGGCGCACTTCCGCAGAACCTGAATTTCCTTGGCCCACTTTGAATATGTTTTTGTGATCAACATTCCTTGTTGGTCAACTTTCTTAAATAAATTTTACCCGTTGTTTTTACGTTTTTCAATGGTTACTTGGGTGAACTTGGTGGTGGACCTCTTCAGGGAGGTCTCCAACCATGTATACCTCTACTTTTTTATCACCATTTACCCAAATCTCAGGTGCTTTCTTGGGCCGTTTAGGCCCCCTCCAGACCATAACACCCAAGTCTACTAGCGCCCAATTACCCTTGATGATGGATTCCCCTTTGGTGTCTACTCAAGTTGGGAGGTTTCTTACTTACCTGGTCTCATATGTGGTGCCTTATACCCGCGCCTGGGTTACCTTTTGCTCAAGCACCATTCTAGGTGCCTCATTTTTCATTCTTTTAACAGCTAGTTCCCTAGCAATGTGGGTTTGCATCCCACATCACCTTGCTGGGAACAAGAGAGTTACAGACACTCTCTTGACAGATGGACCTGACTTAGAAAAGGGGAAATGGAGAGAATAACTGAAAAGTCATCTTCTATACCAACCCTTCAACTCCCAAAAATGGCAATAGATGAAGTCAGATTCCAATACTTTCATTATTTTAAAAGTACTGAGACTTATATGTTCACTGCAAAGCAGCTGAGACATATTGAAAGAAATGTTACTTCAAGGATTCTGGCTCTTTAGCAACAAAAAAATCTGATCTAAAATCTGCCTTGTTGCATTGTTAACATAGAAGGACCAACTAATTCACCAATATGAGAATTTTAGTTTTTGAGCCATACTAAATACTACAACAAGATATTAAAATATACTTAGATAGGGAAATATCTCGCTGGGTATCTCCAAACCACTGTACAAAATTCTCAGTTGCCCATTTTTTCATTACGCCCTGATTACAGATGTTTCAACAGGAATCAGCAAGGTGTGGAAGTGATGAATGAATTGAATAGTAATCTAGAGACCAGTTTTAGGATGTTTTTCGAGTAGCTATTGACAAATTATAACATTATTGTGCAGATTTTAAAATGACTGGATGAACCTATTGATATATTGAACTGTAACATGGTGATAATAGGATATGAAGCTATAAACAACCGTAGAGTCACCAATTAATGTATCCAAGGGATGACTCAAATCAGAGGGAAAGTTGTACATAACCACGTCACTCTGAGGGGATGTTATTAAACAGGCTGAGGTGGTCAAGAAACTTGACCAATACACTTAACATGAAATTTAGATGGCGCACAGCATCTGTGAGGTAACATTGAGACCTTCAACCGCCTCATATCTGAGTAACAATAAATCAGAAACCAACAAAAGGCAATTCAATGGGATATCAGAGGGTTGAAAGGATTAGTTTGTGCGCTCCAACAGGATAGTGGAGATTTTCTTTAGTCACACAATCAATTATATTAAGTTTGAAAACTTTGTAAAATAGAGAATGCTCACATGAATATATTGGATGATTTATGTGCTATTGTGCATATCCTATGGAGAGATCTTATGAAATTATGGAAATTCAAGAAGCAATACCTTTAGGATTATTAGAATAAAACTACCTAAAAATAATGGACAAAAGGTGATCAATAGGATGGTAGATGTTGATGACCTCATCAAACTATACCCTTTGCTCAACTAGTTTATTTGGAGAAGAACCTTTGAAAGAAGAGGCTACCCAAGAGACAATTTATTTACCTACTCATTCAGTACTAACTTTGTTGAATGCTTTCCCCCTTCTGTGAAGACGCCAACCCTAAAAAGAGGAAAACCTGTGCTGTTAACCCAGGACTTTGGACTAGTGCTGCATCATTGGCATCCAAACTGGGAGGGTTCTATCCAGGGTTTTAATAAATTTTTTAGTTAATCTTTCTAAATTAGAAAAGCATTGTAATGTGCAATAATTCTTGAAAATGTTTAAAATGACCATGCACAGAGTTGAGAAACTTTTTAAAGCCACTAACATGATTATTTTCTTAGATGACCAGAGTCAAGATATAATTATGCTCTACTTACCTGAGAAGCATTAGACTTTGCTGATGTAGAAAGTGTGGTTCTACAAGAGCTTGGAAGTCTTGAACGCATGTCCACTCTGAAAGCTAAAATTATGACCATTTGTTTTAGAATAACGAAACATTTTTAACTTTTATGACTGATTTAACCATGAGGTATAGGTACTTCTGAGTGTTAAAGCCATGGTGGACTTTGACGTCAAATTTGGACTCTAAAATGCTACAAAGGTCTATCCCAAGTATTGGAATTTCAGTTGACCACATCATCCATCCCAATGAATGATTAAGTATTTTGAAGATTAATATTCATGATCAAGTATTTGGAGATAATTGTAGACTAAATTATTAGTCATATATAATCGATGGATATCATTTTATGATTGTTTCAATTAGTATTTTGTCAGGGATCATCCCCAACATCATCAAATAGGTGATTTGATGAGGGATTGACACCTAATAGTAAGATTACTATAATGAATCATATCAAACAAATGATTAGGCGTTTGTTAAAACTCTCAAAGCGTTTTTAATGCTTGTTTGGTGGTAGAAGGCATAATCAGGAAATATGGCCCTTATGAAATTGATATCCAGCTTCTTACACTAATAAATGATTGCCAAACTGAGAAGATTATGAGCTAGGGATTAATCAAGGCAAAGGAACCCACCAGTATTTAGAAGTTGATTTCAAGGTCAAAAACCTTTGGAGAATAAATTAATAATTCTTCAGTGAGAAGCTAAAAAGCTGTGCGCCAGTTGTACTATAAAACCCCCAGATATTGTCATAATAAAGAAGATCATAATTTGATAAAAACTTACTTGTTTGTACATTAGTTTTATAGTTTACTCTTAGAATAAGAGTGCAAGGATTAGATGTTCTTAGGTTGTTTGTTTATTATCAGATCTCTGCCTGGCTCTGCGTGAAGAGAATAGGGAATAGTTCCCTACCAATTCAAAGATATCTTCAAGAGGAAGAAGCACCTGTTTAGTGTTAGAGCTTATACTCAACGTGGCTTTATGAGCACTCAACTTAAATAATAGCCTTCATACAATTATTGACCCAGCTTATTAAGTTAATTTAATCAACTCAATTTATCAAGAATTTGTGCAGTTAAATAAGGGAGCTAAGCAATATACAATCTTCAAAGAGTAAAGCTCCCAGATTTAACACCAAGTTACACCGCTCCCTGCTTCTGGCACTTGTGAAGAATCTGGATACAATATCAATGATTGAATACCTGATTTGTGAAGTCATGTTTGGAATGCCCAACGTGGATGTCTGAACCAGCTGGCACCTGTGGGGTTTCAAGAAATCTGATTTAATTTCCAGATTATTTGAAAGCCAAATTATTATAAATTGAATTAGCTCCAGCGTTCAACCTAATGAGATATTTTTTCTTGATTTATGCACTATGGTAATAATTAAAGGCGCGACAGGGTAATAAACATTATACTTTATTTTAATTGATTTTTTGTTATAGTTTTCATGGGGTGCAGTCTTGGTGTGGGTATCAACCCTTGATATTGGCAAGATCTTTTTAAAGACTTGGAGGAAATAAAGCCTTTAACTGAGAAGGAGAGGACTCTTTGCCACTATACCGTCAGTTTTTAGCATCACTTTAGTACTTTGATTTCTTTGAGACAATGGTACAACCTAAGGTTTCATAAATTGGCATTTTCTTAGGTAAGAGGGAGTTACAGGTAAAGTTCAATCATTGTCTGACCTGACTTGATCTTGGCCTTTTCCAACAATACCCCCTCAAGATCTTTCCAAGGGAGAACATAACCTTGAAGAAATCTTCAAAGAACCCAATTAACAACTGTACCCACGTTAATAGAAACAATGGAGTACTCCAGATCACGGTGGTATATCACCCTATATGGATTAGACTACAACCTGTCTATTTACGTTTCTTCCTCTAAGGCAATGATAAAAAACATTACTAGGTCTCCTAATTGATATTATGGTATAAAAGGCTTCACGGCTTTGGCATGTTTCTCCTCCCTTTGGGTAACAGTTTCAAGAGATCTAAACACTAAGGCTTGAACCTAAATCTTTTCTCCACTGGTCTTCTAATGGCAAAGTCAGAAGTTTCTGAAATGAGGTCTCCAGGATAGGCTGATTACTGGAGGGTAAAACAGGATCCTGCTCATACAGAGCTTAAAATGGAGACATTTGAATTATTTGACAATAGATCACTCAGTAAGCCATCAGAGCTCCTGGGAGGTACTCATTCCATTTACCCAGGATGGTTTGTGCCATCTTTCATAATATGGAAATGAGGGTGCCATTAACTCGTTCCATGGCATCATTGGTTGCCAGATTGTAAGAAACATTGAAGGCCTAATATGTTCTCAATAACGCATAAGTTCTTCACAACTTGCAATATGAAATTCGTCCCATTGCCAGACAAGAGGACTTTTAGATACCATGCCTGGGAAAGATGTGCTTAAGCAAAAACTAGGTGGTAGCTTTATTTTTAGCAGAGACCACAGAGATATCCCATACCTGCTTAGTGAAATGGTTGATGGCAATGATATTGTAGCAGTATCCATATAAAGCTATAGGTAGTAGCTAGATTACATCTATACTCACATTGGCAAAGGGAGAAGTTGGTCTGACAACTTGGTGTTGAGAATTGATCATAATAAGCCTTTGTTTGGCACATACAAAATATGAGTTAAGGACATTGTGAATGAAATCAATCATGCCATCCCTGTAGCATTGATCCTTGAGACACTTGTAGGTTTTTTCATGGCGCCATAACCTACAGTCATATGTGCTTCCATAATGGTTGTAGTTCTGACTAATGTACGGATATAGGAGAGCCTACCTTCTTATAAAGTAGTCCAATATTAATTTGGGTTTGGGCTATCACTGTACTAAATGCTCTTGGGCTTCCAGGGCCTCCTGATACCATGATTTTGGTCAACTTATAATTTTATATATGCGATCTTCTTCAAATTCATATAAGGTTAGTATTGAAAAGCAAGTTAGTCCATCAGCATTTTAGTGTATAGCAACAACCAAATTAACTATTGAAAAAGTCATAACCTTATAGCTTGAGGGCCCAGCGCACAAAACAGCCATCTGGGTTCTTCAATTGTTATAACCATCAAAGCAATGTATGATTAATATAATAGTAAATGATTCCCATAGTTGTAGGGCCAGAATTTCTTGATGTCCTTGAGCACCGCTAAGCATTCTAAATCCATGGCGCTATAACTTTGCTTAGACTTGGCTAAGGTTTTACTGAGGTAGGCTATGGGGTGGTCAACTTGGTTAGAACATAGTTGTGCTAGGATAGATCCAACTGCATCATTGCTAGCATCCGTGAACAAAAAGAAGGACTTGTCAAACTCATGGTGGACCAGAATTAAGCATTCATTAGATCTTCTTTTAAAGAGTCAAAAGCCTGTTGTGATTCTTCCCAGTAAACTGAACTTCCCTAAGGAGTAGATAGATGAGATGATTGGTAAAAACACCGATGTTAGGAATGAATTGTAGGTAGTAACTGACCATCCATAGAAAGACTTGCACATCCCTAAAGCTTTGGGAGCGAGACATCTTTTGGATGCATTGACTTTATCAGGTGATGGTGATTTACCCTCGCAAGTAACCTTATGGCCAGGGAACTTCATCTCACTTTAAAATCTGCATTTGGCCAGCTTCAACTTGATAGCGGTAGCTCTCATTAGATTGAAAACCTCCCAAATGTGCTTTAAGTGCTCATTGCAGGGTTGGCAGAATAGTGTGACATCGTTCAGGTAGAGTATATGCAGGACATTTTCAGATGTTGATGCATACCATCCATGGTCCTCTGGAAGGTCTCAGGGGCTTTTGCACAACCCCTGGGGCATGTAAGTAGGTTCAAACAGGCCTTTTCTGAAAATATGAGCACATTTCTCCCTGTCTTTGAGAGCTATCTTGAATTTTCAGTATCCACTAGCAAGGTCCATATCCAAGAAGAGCTGAAATCTGACTCAGATGCAGAGGGAATCATCAATTTAAGGCAATGTGTGTAAGTCTCAGGGAGTGTCCTTTGGCTCTTGATTGAGCTATCTTTCCATTCCTAAGTAAGAAAACACTGAAGAGGATGGCAGTACCCCTCATCACCCAAGGCGATCTCACCCACATAGTTGATGAGCAATGGGTGACAGCCCATCCACTTCAGATCCCACCCCAATTTCCTCACTCACCTTGGAAGAACTGTTGCAGGGAATCAGTGAAATCTGTGCTGAGATTATCAAACTGAAATCAGTCAGAAATAATTCAGGTGGCAATCGGGCTGATGGCTGAAATTTGAATGGTTGTAAAAGCATGAAGAATGAAATATTGGCCAGATCGCCTGACGTTTCCAGTTTGACCCCAAAATCAGCAGAACAAATATTGGGCGCCATTGCCGAGAGTTTAAAACCCTCTAATAGTAATTCAGGCATTGCGCCCAATGGGCCTCTATCAACTAAAAAATGGTTAATTGACTGAGTATGGGTGGGTTGGCTGTCCCAAACCCATTCCCAACCAAATGGTCCCATCCCTATATTGGATGGCCTTGGGGGAATCCTGTCACTCGTCGGGCCAAATGCCATCATGCTAACCATTGGAAACGTGATTGACCCCTGGTCCAGACATTTGAGGTCAAACCAACAGAGACTCAGCCCGCCACCAAATTTTGCAATGACAGTTTATAAAGAATAAACCCCCCCTCTACTATCCAATTCGCTGGTTAGGCCAAATTTGTGGATCTCAACCACGTTTCACCAATTGACCACTATTTAATCAGTTGCAAGGCACTGAGAAGATTGTTGGTCAATTTTTCTTACTTTATTTCCCAAATAAATTTTTTTTTAAAAAACCCCAAATTTTTATTTCCCTCCTTTCAACCACATTCCATATGGTGTTTGCCTGGTGGTCCGCCGCTCTGCACTCTGGGTGGGCCATAGCAATTCTCTTGGTTACCATGATTCCCTCTATCATCAATTGGACTTGACAAGTTCAAAATTTTTGGCTCTACAACCTGGTTCTCATGACCTTTTGGCAGCAATATACAGGGATTTTATGGCCCTATGTTCGCCAACTACAAGAGAAAATCCACCTCTCCTTTACCCTCAATGAAATGGTTAAACAACCAAGAATCTCGCAGAAACTATCCCAGTAGTTTCCACCCCTGTTAGCAGAACTCCTGGGTCTGAAATATATTCAGTGTGGTTTGCTGTTGGGATACTCCTAACCCTGACATTCCGCCACCATTTCGTGGTATCCTATTTCCTGGCTCCATATCAAGTTGTACAGTCAGCAATGCCTCTGGCAATCTGGCTTGCTTTCTGGATGCTTATACATCCCAACTGGCAGGCCAGTCTAAACTTCTTCTGCCGTTTCCATGACAATGGGTAGCTGTCCTTTTGCAAGATCACATTCAATTTTTGATAGTCCATTACAACGCAATGGCTGCCATCCTTCTTGCATATAAGTAGGAGATGGGAAGCTTAAGGACTCTGAGAGGCCATTAGGAGGCTGGCGTTAAGCAGTTTTTTCATTTTCTGAGTGACTTGAGCCTCTTCAATCTTAAATTTCTGATAAAATCAAACCTGTATGGGCTGAAAATCTCTGGTATAAAATCTCTGTAGAACCCCTTTCATTAGCCCAAAATTACCAGGACCTTTAGAAAAGATATCAGCGTACTCCTCAATTATTGATTCTCCATATGCTGTTGATCACTAGTTAAGGTATTGCCAGACTTAACATCTACTCACGTAATTATTGAAGCCTCTTCAAGTCCTATATTGGAATTTATCCACAGGCGGAGATAGAGTTGAATTGTTCTATAGGTAATGTATAAAGATATGTGAAAGGTGATTCTAAGTAATTTTAATGACTAATGAGTAATATTTGCCATTAGTACAGTAATGGTCCTCTGATATGCAAGATCAAGTTTTCAGTGCAGGCCAAGGGCTCCCAAAAAGATGGATTAGAAACCCCATAAATCTCCAAAAGATACGCTGGGGTACAGTTACTTGGAACCCTGTTTCCACTAAGGCTTGAGATTTGGTTTATAGTCATCTTTTAAATAGAAAAAAGTGCATTCTTTCTAAAGCATCCACCAAAGTAGGAGGAAGGATAACCTAAGGGCTCATCACTCAATATTCCATTCTCTGGGGACTTGGGGTGATCTAGCATGAAGCTCTGAGGAATCCTTCTCCCCTTCTCATTAGGCAATTTTTTTACAATAGGTGGAACATGGTATCCTAAGGCAGAAAAATAAATGTCAATGAAGCTAATTTGTGCATTAAAGTTGACCAGGAATTGAGTTCCAATATGCAGGTCACAGACAGTATTGTGCAATAATATGGCAGGGGTTGATACTACTAAGGACCTGAACCATATGGGCAAGGATGGATATGTTTTTAGGGATTGAGTGCAGGAAGGAACGGCAGTCCCATATTCCAGAGAACGATTTTTATCAAAATCAACATTGATTTGCTTCATTAAATGGGTGAAACATTAACAAAAGAGCAGGCATCAATAACGGCCAAGACTTTCACCTTGTGTACTAGTACCTTCCACGTGGGTGACTTCTGATTCAAAATGATTTATGGAATATATGGAATTCACAACAGATAAGAAGAAGATTAATACCTAATCACAGTAAGACTGTCAGGGGCATTGAAAGCGTTGGGGACAAACACAATGAAAAATTTAAATGAAGATTATGAGAAGAATATTGAGGCGCAGGTTCATCATCATAGGGAGCCCCGCGCCCTAAGATGACACCTCTTTTCTGCATCATCTGATTTCTTATATTAACTTTCATTTTTCTTATTGGTTTTAGAAGACTCAGTTTGGACAAGATCACGATTAGATTTGAATATTGGGATTTTGGTCTAAAGTATTAGTATGAGGTTTTGATCCCTGGTCAAATAGGTATATCAATTCCTAGTCTGAGGTATTTCCATAATGGCCTAATTGATATTGAGGATCGTTTAAGTTTTTAAAATGGCAGTGAAATGTAGCTCAAGATTGTTGTAAGAGGAGAAAGCGGACACCACAGTGGCAATTGCTTCATCTAAAGTGACTTGGTCACAAGAAAATAGGGCCTGTTCCTCAAATTAAAAATGGCTAGAAAATTTAAAATATATTCTCCTTTTTCTGTTTTATACACATGAACGTCTTCTTGCAGTTGGACAGCGTTAGATCGCTCATGAAATACTTGATGAGGGCTTCTTTAATTTGCTCCCAAGAGGTGCATTTTTCAAAGTAGGGCATCATGGTCTTTCAAGAACTACTAATGAGGCAGATTTGGGTGTGTTGCATCTTCTTCTGGTCTGTGGCTATTAACATAGCACTGTTGTAGACAAAAAGGAAAGATCTGATGCTCTTGATGCCTGGTAAATATTACCCTTAATGGTGGGCTTAAAATAGTTAACCAGATCAGATAGGACATAGATAGTGGGGTCAAAAGTCTGCCTATTTTGAAAGGTTATGTATCATTGGGATATGCTATATATGAAATTGGTCCATCTGCTGTTGAAAGATGCGGATATTGTCTTGTAGTTATGGACTAAATTCTCCAATTGATCATTATTGGCTTTAGAGCTGAGAACATGTTGATTTTGTTGATTCTCAGCAGCAAGGTTGGAAAATTGTTGCAAAGTCACTTGATGTTAGGCTTCAAAGCTCTTATCCATGAGGTAAGGTGTTTAATTTTGTCCTCCATGGTGGCCTGACTAGCCTGCTGTTGGGCAGCCATGTAATAACAAGATAGTTGAAAGGTATCAATCTTGTCATGTAGAGCATTCAGAGTTAGTTTAGAGTAAAGATAATTTCCTTCAACATCCATCCAACCTCCTCAAGCTACTCCCCATAATCATTGC
Organism: Massospora cicadina; assembly: GCA_022478985.1. Taxonomy (NCBI): domain Eukaryota; kingdom Fungi; phylum Entomophthoromycota; class Entomophthoromycetes; order Entomophthorales; family Entomophthoraceae; genus Massospora; species Massospora cicadina. The sequence continues at coordinate 5,013 of JAKSZP010018845.1, read as the reverse complement.
TTTTGATTGGTAATACATGCTTTGTGGTCCTTGTCTCAGATTAGCGAGGGGTTAGGAACTTCTGGGACTTTTAGGGCTTTAACAGAACCCTAGGACTTTCAGGACTATAGGGCCTTTGGGTCCTTGTGGCCCTTCAGGCCTAATTGGGCTGCGGGACACCAGAGATAGTCATTTCTGTAGCAATCCAAGTGTGGGACACTTTGCTAAGCTGAAAATTCTTCATGTTAAGCTTTTATTCTGAGATATGTAAGACTGCCATTGTTCAGATAGTTGACTCATTAAAATTGACGCACTATGTCCAATAGTACATTTATTGGCATAATAGCATTAGCAAGCTGCTGGAAAATCTTATCATGCGTGTATCCACCAATTTTAAGATCAAGTTGGATGAGAAATTCTGTAGCTCTGAAATCTCTCTTTGGTTGTCAAACACCTCACAATTTTCCTGAGCAAAAGTTAAAGCAGTCTCATAAAGTTTAAGAGATTAGGGATGGTTAGCCTGGCAGGGTACTTCCTGCTTCCACTCTAGTCCAGGTTCTGTTCAACACATGTTCAAAACCTGTATTAGCTATAAAAAAACCTTGATGTGGTATATTTGTCCTAAGGTCGGCCTGTCTCAATTACTTCTATAGTTCAATGAATTGATATGGAAGTTGGTGGTTAAGGCTGAATTGTCCCTGAATCTCCATGTAATGCAACTATAAAAATAAGTTGCTGATGAAAAGCCAGATGAACAAGTAACCAGAGATAAGTGTAAACCTTGGGGAACTACCCTTGAAGCATAATCAGGATAAATTCCCATTTAGAATCAAGAAGGGGAACAAGCCAGTGGCCATAACTCTTGTCACCCTGAGTGATTTGGCCCATGTGGTATATGAGAGGTGTGTAACGGCATACCACTTGTAGGTCGCGCCTCTTTCTTTTCTATTCACCATCCAAGAGTTGGTTTTAAATATTTGAGAGGTGTGTCAAGAGGTTATGGTGATAAGAAGCCATTGCCAGTGGAAGGTTGGCAGCGATTGCCCCCAATAGGATTCTTCCACTGGTTCAAGTTCTTCCAGAATAAGAAAATCAGTAACTGGAGAAAGTGAATTGATTGAGTCACTCCTGGACTTGAAAATTACCATCAGCCATTTCCTTCATCATTAATACAAACAAGCTCATCTTTTTTAGGTACAGGCGTGTTAAACACTTTCCCTACATAATGGAGCCAGCCATATGTGGTCTGGCCATGGGTGCAACCTGCTGTCTGCTGGAGAAGCCATTGTCATTGTGCTAAGCACAATCACGGTGGAACTAAGTGTTTTGCTGGTGAATTGATAACAATCTGACTGGTCAGGTCAAGATTGAATCAGTGTTAGTAACTACTTGGGGTATCAACCTGCTAGACTGAATCATGATGATATTCCCTACAGTAGTGCATATGGTCCAAGTTCCCCATTCATTGAGCATAAAGGGCAGCAGTCTCTAACAGGTACCGCTGTTGCTCCATTTTTTTCTTTCCAAGTTTTAGTATAATTAGCAATCCTTAAAAAACCAAATTTATTTGAGAGTTTAAGAAGTACGCCAGACATTTATTGGCTATGGTTAAAAATTTCAGAAATTTATGCTTGTGCTCATGGTTGCCCTATTTCTTTTACATCCAATAGTATGAATGGCTGCGCTAGAGGTAATCTGTCTGGTGTTTTGGGTGGTAACTCATCCTGAGTTCCAGCCAATTTTATTATTATCAGCACGCTCCATGACAATATGCTCAGAGGACAGCCTGAAAAGTTACAGGACATCTGGATGGGACCTGTAACTGTTGCCTGTAAAGAGTAATTAAGTATTATATTAAGAATGATATAAAACATTACATATAGTCAAGTTCTTGCGCGGCACCTAAAGTCTTTATCTAGGTCTTCTCTTGGGGAAGGGTTTATTGAGAAATTCTTAACTAAGAGATATATACCTCTCCTCAAGCATAGATCTGTAACCTTTTTTTAGGTTTACTGCACAAGTTTAAAAAAAGTAAATGAGGCGGGTTGACCTTAGGACAAGTATACCACACTAAGTTTTTTAGCTTGTGCTGGTTTTGAACCTGTTTCAATTTTATCCCAACCCATATTGGAGCAGGAACCACCCCGCTATGCTATCCACTCTTCTTTACTGCACAAATTTAAGGTATGCTGTAGATAAATTTCTAATTAAATAATAAATATTGTGGGTCAGTGTAATAGTATGAAAACTATTATCCAGCTGAGTACTTCACAACCAAATATATTAAATCCGCTCATGGTTTCTCCTATAGACAGATAATGGAAACTTCCTTTAACCAAAGTGAAGGTTCTTATAAAGCAATCCAGACAACAAGGGAAAACTATCTCTTTAATTCCAATCCCACGAGTTGGCAAACTTCTGGACAACAAGAGAGCCTCTCCCTTCCACTCTTGATGCAAGAGATCTCAAGAAGAATACAAACTAGATAAGGGAAACTATACCTCAAACTCTTTATAGGAGAACAATAAGACTTATGTATTACTATCTAAGTTAATACTACAATGTATGTCTTTATTTAATAAAAGCAAGTTATTTACATAGGAGAATTTGGCGCCCAACTCTTCTATTAGTGCCCCAATGAGAATGGCATCCATTGCTAACAAGTTAACCTATTCATGAATTGCACCAAATGTGAATAATATACCTGCTCAACCATCCTCCTGTTGGTATCCACACCAAATAGATTACAATCTGTCTTGGGTTGGATTTAGAGAAAGTGTGTCCTGACTCTTTTATCCAACCCCAACAGATAAAACTTATAAAGCTAGCAACCTGCTTAGGTAATGTGAACTTTTACCCATTAATAGCAGGTTGCATTGCCTTTTTAGGCTAACCCATAATTTGCTTCCAATAAAGCGTTGTTAACGCTCAGCAACTGTTATAAACCCTTAGCAACCAGTGATAACCTTGGTCAGTCTGCATAAAATAATTTAAGTATAATTTAACTAAGTGTCAAAACTCTTGCCAACATTCCCAGGATCCTCCCTAATGGAACATTAGTTGTCAGAATTTTAGCCAGATGGAATCCCCCAATGATTTATTATTATTTAGGAGGATATGTCCAATCCTGGCGGAATGGCTTATTGACTGAATTTTGTGGTTATTGGTATAATTACTAGATAGTTGCTCCCCAAATTGGGTTGAGCCAAATCCAAGTATTCCGCTGAGAATGGAAGTTAGGATTGGAGTGGGGCAATTGATGGCCCAAATTAGGTTTACAGATCACTGGCAACTAGTAGACAAGGATGATCCATTTATATTATTTTAGTGATGTCAGTGGAACCCAACTATTTTGAGTTTGAGGCGGCCAAGGTTGTTTCTGGCGCCTCATTTATAATAATTAATCATCACCCAAGAAAGGCAATCTGAACAATCGACTATGACAAGTCAAAGCATGTGTCAGCATGAAGCTGAAATGTCTTGAGTTATCTGAGCAAATAAAAATGTTTCCAGTGCATAATTACTAGGCCAAATTCAACTTTGATGTTTATTTAAATAAGTAACTTATATGGCTCACCATTGATTCAAGTCCAAGGATGAGCCAAACCTAATAAATTCAGACATCAGGAAGGATGGGGTGAGAGGGTTGATGCCGGGGAAGAGAGTAGCACAGCAGAAGGATGAGAGAGTGGTTGGCTGGAAGAACCAGCAATGGGCTGATAGGTCAGCAGTGGGTGCAGTAGCCCTTTTGTAAATAGTATAAATACCTGGCGCTTCCATTTTAATAAACATCTCCTTTTGCCCAATCTACCTTTTTATTTAAGTTTATAGTTTATTTTGTTGGTTGAGGATTAGGCTGGGGGATCCCCAAATGGCGCAGGTGACATGCCAAGAGGTCAGTTGGTGCTGCTGGCCCCAAGCCTAAGGCGAAATGGCAAGGGCTGACCAGTCTTAATCTGGTTGGACTTTCAACCAGGCAAGTCTTTATTGTCAGAAAAGCAATTTTCTAAAATTAGTCATTGGTGGATTTTTTTTAGTATTAGATGGTCCCAAGTCATTGGTGGATTTTAATCCAACAAAATAGGCTACTATTTTATAAAGAAAATAAAATAACAGTAATCAGTTATTGTCAACTCCCACATCCACTATATGACTTCAAATTATAAATTTTCTAGTAGATAAAACAAATATTCCATTATAAATAAATAAATCTGGATGAAGGGTGGTTAGCTGAGCAGGTAAAACTGCTTCCACACTAAGTGCAGGTTTTGAGTTCAAAACCTGTATTGGCTAGAAAAACTTCTCAGTGTGGTATATTTGTCCCAAGGTCAGCCCACCTCAAATATTATTATAAAGAAATCTGGATGATGTGGGGGACCCAAAAATCCTAACAATATCCCTTCCAAAAAACCCCAAACTATTAAATGATAATCTTGGTATTAATACTATAAAAAGCTAGGACAATCATTAAATCTCTATATTGTTAAAGACATTTAAAATAATAAACAATATAGAAGCCCCCTTAAGGCTTTATCCAGTCCAAAGATTTTAGTGGCTAATACCCTTTTATACCCCACAGGGTCCAAGGTAATATGACAGCTGGTAGCAATGACATCAGTTGATGCCTATTAAAACACTGGCCAAAATGAGCATACAGTTAAAATTTCAAACAACGTCTCCAGAGGAGTTTCTTTTATATCTTTGGGTTTTCCACCAATCTTGGCCAAATAAATGTTCTTTTTAAAGTGAGTTTTTTTGTTCAGTTGAATCTGTTTAATGAAAGAGTTACCCAATTGGGTAATCAAGTGATATTACAACAGTAATTGGTGGCACAGAAAAGGCCACATGGACAGCCCACAAGAGCTACTTGAGCCACAGGAGCCACAATCAGGCTCAAAGCAGCAAACATCTAGTAAAGCAACTTGAGCTCCAAAGTTTAAATTGCAGAACTAACCCAGATAATCAGCTAGAATCAGAGCTTGGACTCCGCCAACCCTGAAACTAACCTACAATTAAGAATTGCATTCTGAAAAG